>JAQHUG010000374.1:62744-95038 GCA_028555095.1 Dicrostonyx torquatus | reverse complement strand
AAACCACAATGCATGCATGTATGAAGTAGATCTGATCAAACCACAATGCATGCATGTATGAAGTAGATCTGATCAAACCACAATGCATGTATGTATGAAGTTCTCAAGCAGCAAGAAAAGAAACAATCATTTCAAGTGCATGGGAGGGATGTGTAGAAGTTAAGTGCAGATACTGCATTATTACATATGCATGTTGACAAACTCCCCTAAGATATCAAGGGATAACTATACACTAGTTTTTCTTAACTAACTGGAGTTTTTTTTTTATCAGCTAATATGACTTTTTTTTGTTCCTTGGCCTCAATTTGAGGAGTTTTGCTGGAAGCATTGGAAAATATACTCTTAAGCTATTGTTCTTTAAATTAGTTGCAAGGGAGAGACTGTTCAGAACCAGGTTCTACAAAAGGCTGTTCCATAAGGATGGCAGAAAAGCATCTTTGATGATGTCTTTAGAGCTCCTGCATCCAGGTGGCGTGGAGGGAGGCTGGGCTTCCTGTGGTCATGTGAATCCACAAACACTATTTTTGCCTAAATTTTGATGAGTAGAAGAGAGACTACCCATTTTCACATACAGTCTATGCTGACAAGGCATCTAAGCTTCGTGTTTCAGCCCGTACCCCACTTTCACCAGACTGGCACAGGGCTAGCACATACCGCATTCTTCTTTCATCAGACTCGGCGGTGTTTTCCTTAGATGGGAGTCCATTGATTCCACGGTAGGAAAAATGTCTGCAATGGATGAGAAGAGTGACTAGCCCATCAGAATGGACTCCCACAACAGGGTCTAATGGATGCTATACTGATAAACTGTCACGTGCAATTTAAGGTAACTGAGATAGTGGGATCCTTTTCTTTACACTTGAGACCTAAGCATATGTGTTTCAAGTGCTCTCCAGAACCCTTTGTCTGTGGGAGGGGCTTTTTGCTCTAACTCCATGACAGGGAGAGAATAAAACAGCTTGAAAATAAAAACACTACGTCCTCAAGAAGAGATGGAAGGTGAGTCCTATTCAACAGAGGTTTATTGTTTATCCCAGGATATAAAAGTGTCCGCAGTGGGAAAGAGAAGCCTGGAATTCTGCCATCGGAAGCTCAGTTATGGAGAAAAGGCACTGTCATGAACCCCAGCTGACTGTGTTAACTTTTCCAGCGGGTTTCTGCTGGATGTTGTAAGCTCCCGATTCAATGACATCATCTCTATCTAAAGCTATTTTTCTTTTTGCTTGGAAGCCTCACTCAAGTGGGTTCTCTCCTCTGCTAGAGACTTGATTTCTGTCGGGAAGTCCAGCTGGCTGCCTTTTCATTCATGTATATTTCCTAAGCACCTTATATACAATCTAAAGGTAGCTTTTTTTTTGTTTGTTTTTGATTTTGATTTTTTGAGACAGGGTTTCTCTGTAGCTTTGGAGCCTGTCCTAGAACTAGCTCTGTAGACCAGGCTGGCCTCGAACTCACAGAGATTGGCCTGCCTCTGCCTCCTGAGTGCTGGGATTAAAGGTGTGCACCACCACCGCCTGGCCTAAAGGTAGTTTTAAAAAATCAGGGAGAGAGAGAAAGAGAGAGCGAGAGCGAGAGAGAGAGAGAGAGAGACTCAGGGCTCTCCCCTCTCTGTTATTTTTGAGGCAGGGTCTCTCTCTGTATCTCTGTATCTGGCTGTATGTGCCAGGCTAGCTGGCTCAGAAGCTATTGGCCAATTCTCCCAGCTCTGCCTCCCAAGTTGCTGTAAGAATGGTGGGATTTCAGATGTATGCCATCACATTCACCTCTTATAAAAGTCTGGGTTCTAGAGGTCAAACTCGGGTTGTCAGGCTCACTCTGCAAGGGCATTTACCGACCCCCCCAACCATTTTCCAGCCTTGAAGGCAGTTTTGTACAATATTTTTAGTGTCCCATGAACCATTTCCTAGCCCTGAAGATACAATAATTTTAGTGAGCCTATATCTTATCTACGACCTATCACATGAGTTCAGAAGTGGAATTTTCCACTTGTGGCATCATGTTGGTGACCCAAAGGTTTCATATTCTCAAGCGTTTCATATGGGTTGTTGGGTTAGGATGGTCAACCTAACCCAGTATGATATACACACTCTAGCTGGTGAGATGGCTTGTGGGTAGGGGTGCCCACACAGTGAGAGGAGAGCACTGACACCTGAGTGTTATCCTCTGACTACCCCAGGTGCATGAGCATGTGTTCACCCCACTTCCACATACAATAAAAACTGTACTCAGATAACTGAAGCAAAGCACACACGTCCATATATGTGCAATGCGCACACACATCTATGCATATGTATGAATGTGTATACATTGTGTATGTTTACATATGTAATATGCACACAAATTTATAGTCATTGGGTTATCTGATACCCACAGTTGCTATGTTCTCTAGAATCACCATAAACACTGTGTTAGCCAGTACCATGGTTCCCATGAGAATTCAGAGTGAAGATTAAATTTTTGCTTTTTTGAGATAGGGTCTCGATGTAGTCCTGGCTGTCCTGGAACTTGCTACATAGACCAGGCTGGCCCCAAACTCACAGAGAGCCATCTGCCTCTGATTCCCAGGTATTAGGATTAAAGACATGTGCTACCACACTGAGCTTAGTAAGTTAGTTTCTTAAGAGTTTCTGGTTACTATATTTTCATCTTCTGATTAAGATACAACACTGTTTTGCATATATCTTACATAAATCATATTTAGAGGTATCTTATTCAGCATACTATTCGAATATATTTGCTTAATACATTGTTTAAATATGTTTTCAGATATATTTCATTTGCTGTATTATATTTAGATCTCACTGATTCATTAACACTGGACTCACAGACAACATATCTAACGGACTGTTCTCTGACATGAAGAATTTCTTCACAAGAGCACAGTCACCTCGTGCTCAGGATCACTGGATGATTATTTAACACTACATTTTGAACAAAAAAATCAATTAAAGCACAGAGATATGGTATAGCCTGGACTGGAGAAGACACTCGTGCATAGGACAGGAACTTAATGCATTGCTTTGTATGAGTTCAGCTGGGAACCATAGCTCAGCTTGCTGCTCTGTTCAGGTCTATGAATGACCCATAATCCTCGCCTTTTGAGACAGGGTCGCATGTATTTAGGATCTGAAACTCACTATGTAGCCAAAGATGAATTAAACATCTCATCTTCTTGTGTCCACCTCCCTAGTTCTGGGATTACAGATGTGCACCATCACACCTGGCACATGTGGTCCTAGAGATTGTCCATGCTGTGCATACCCTCCACCAACTGAACTACATCCTAAGTTTTCTGTGTTTTTAATTACAGACTATCTCTTATAAATAGTATCTGGTTAAGGTTTTAAAAAAGATGAAATATAGGGGATAGAGAGACGGCTCAGTGGTTAAGAGCACTTACTGCTCTTGCAGAGGACCTGGGTTCAGTTCCCAGCACCCACACTGGCTCCTCACAACTGCCTGTAACTCTACAGTTAGATGCCCACTTCTGGCCTGTGTGGGCCCCCATGTGTATGTACAAGTGTACATGCACACACACAAAAGAAAAAAGAAAGTCTTACAAATTTACAAAGGCAACAAAGTAGATTTTTCCTGGAGGTTCGACCCACCATCTGACTTCACTCTTTGTTTTCCTTTGCAGGTGAACAGGAAGTCGCAGGGCAGCCAGCCACTCCGTAGTTCCTCAGCCCACACACATCTGTGTACTGTACCATCACTTACCCTTTAACTCTTTCTGTAGCAGGGAACAAATCCTTCTCTGGTTCATTTTCTGTAGGATTTCATGAGCCACATTCCAGGCCTGTGCTCCAGGAAGGGATTCTACTAAGAAATGAACAGTCTCTGCCCAATTGGCTTTGTTCAGCTGCTGCCAGGTGATGCTGAGAGAGTCTGGCAGGAGCTTCTTATCCATCAACATCTTCTTGAAGATTTGTAGCTCCATCTTGCTTAAATAACTCATGTACACCATGACCCCATTATCACATGGGGAGGAAAAGGAGTGAGTGTGTGTCCAAGTTTGGGTAGAAGTAAGATTGCTAGAGTTGGAAGAGGTGTTGAAGCATAGGTGGGATCTTTGATTTACCTCACTCATCCTCATGCAAGGTGAACAATACTTCTCTGTCAGTGATAAATACAACTGAGCAGGACAGAACAAACGAGACCTGTGAAGACATGGCACGGTCATCAGCGGTAGAATCCAGACCATCGTACAGTCAGATAACTTCAACATCCCACAAAAAGTCTGCCACCATGGTTCAACATTCTTTCTGAGTCCCACTTTGTGTCTCATGCTGCAGATGGAACTCAAGGCCTTGTGCATGCTAGACAAGCCCTCTATTGAGCAACACCCCAAATCTCGATCCTTTGTTATTTTAAAAAGTATTTATTTTTTGTTTTGTATCGTTGCCTGCATGGATGTGTATCATGCATGTGAAATGCCCAAGGAGGACAGAGAAGAGCCCCTGGAAGCAGAGATACAGGCAGTTATGAGTCACCATGTGGGTGCTGGGAATCGAACCCATGTCCCCTGTAAGGGCTGCAAGCACTCTTAGCTGCTGAGCCATCTCTCCAGGTTCTAATCCTTTATTCTTAATTGTACAAAGAATGCCATTAATTTTTCAGCAAACACTTTATTTTTATTTACTTTTGTCAATATATACTCATTGCATAAAACTGTAAATTTCATTATGACTTTTCAGATGCACGTCTCATATGCATTGATTTTCTCAGGCCCTTCATTACCATCTCTTGTCTATATTCTTCCCAAATAATTCCCCTTTTGCTTTCACATATAAAGTAGGTTTTTAATTTTTAACATTAATTTTTACTTAGCACACAAATGATGAGTTTCATCATGACCTTTGCATATATGTGTATTAGTTACTATTTGGTCAACTGAATGCTCTTGTTTATCTGTTTTCCAACTGTTTACTTCCTCCCTTAATAATCTTTTTTTCTGCTTTAATATCATATACATATTTTTTGTGACTTTTCCCATGAATCCTTGAATTCACAACAATCCTCTTGCTTCAGTCTCCAGAGTTCTGAGATTATAGGGATATATCACCACGCCTGGCTTCATCTATCTCTTTAAATCTAGGTCCACATGTAAGGGGAAGTGTGTACTATTTGTAGAGTATTTATGTCTTCCCTTACCCTCTCCTGTTACATCCTCCTCCATAATGGTCCCCCTTCTCCTGTCCTGCCATCTAAAGCCATGTGTACCTCTATCATCTAACTACCTACCCACCTGTTTACCCATCCCATAACTATACACCACCTACCATCCACGATCTATGATCTATCTACATATCTATCACCCACCTCTATCCCTTCTATTCATCTGTTATTTATCTATCAATTTTCTATAATCTTTCTATTGCCTGACATCTTCATCTATCAACCATCTATCAAGCATATATATCAATCATCTATCACCTTCCTACCACCAACCAATCTTTTTATTTACCTACATATCACCTACCTAGCCATCCCCTACTCAACAATCTATTATTTGTTTATCTACTTATCACTTTCCCATTAGCTATATATCTATCTACTTCTCTATTAATAATGAATATATGTTATCTATTTTAATCATTTATTATTTTACCTACCATCTATATAGATCTATTTATCAACTATTACCTCTTTATTATCTATGTATATCATTTATATCCTGCTGTCTTTCTATTCATCATCTGTTGATCTATCCATCAAATATTATCTATCTTTCTGTCTGTCTATCTATCTATCTATCTATCTATCTATCTATCTATCTATCTAGATTCTTCATATGATAGAAAATGTGGTATTTGTGTTTCTGAGTCAGATTTAATTCACTTAACATTCAAAACTGTTTAAACTTTCAGGCAACAGCTGAGTGGTAGAAGCAGCAGCTGAAGCCTGGCTAACACCCAAAGGCTGAGCCTCAGAGGGAAACTAACACTTTCCTTAAGTAAGGAGGAATAGTGTAGGGAGGAGGTGTGAAAGTCTGCGTTTCTCAAGCCTCTGCTCCCTGCTCTTTGCCTAACTCCCATCCTGTCTATAACATTTGATTTTTCTCAGCACATGTGCCAGTGGTTAACCTAACTCCCTTCCTGCCTATAGCGTTTGATTTACCCTAACACATATGCCAGTGGCTAACCTGGACCTCTGAGCATGAGGGAAGATGTCCTCTTCAGGGCTTTAGGGAGTTGTCAGCTTTGGCCAGTCTCTTGGAGTCCAGACCTCAGAACTGGAATTTAGGACATTATATCAGAAATGGGGATAATTGGGGAGGCAGGTAAGGAGTTTATCCATGAGAACTGTTGAGTTCAGAGATGAGTCTCTGGTTGTGTTTTGTATTTTCAATACAAATTTTCATCTGGGTTGGGTGAACTCTGTCAATAGAACTAAAAAATCGAGATGATGAGAAAAATTAGAACACTCACCTCTGAAATGGATCAGACTTCTAGCAAAACACATCTTCCCAAGCAGATAGAACAAGCCTTTCTTGGCTCCTTCCCAATCTCTTATAGGCTCTGGGAACCCAAGCCAATGGCATCCTTCCTTCCATTGGCTGGGACTGGCTCAGGCTCCTTTCCCACAGTACCGATTGGTAAGCACTTAGTATATCACCCCCACCCTGCCCCCACCAAGTTAACTGTCTTCAAGGCTCGCTCTTCCAGGTGCCTCCAATGCGAGGCAGGATGTCTTCCCAACCACTTCTGCAGCGGAACAAGCTGCACGAAGTTACCTGCAGAGAATTACATCTACCCCATTTAACAGTCCTTACCCTCGCAATCATTTTGAGACATTCTCAAGGTGATCTTTCTTCACTTGTCCTCTGCCTTTACACAAAGTATAATTGTGTTGAGTGGAAGGAGGGTTTCACAGTCCCCAGGGTTGGCAAGATGGATCTGTGGGTGAGGGCACTTGCTACCAATCCTGATGACCTGAGTTCAATCCCTGGAGCCCATCCGGTAGAGGGAGAACACCGACTCCAGGATGCTGTCCTCTGACCTCCCTGCACAAGAACACTGAGGCACACAGTGCCCTTCCAAATAAATAAGTGCAAAAGGACATGAAACATAATTATATGCAAAGAGTTACTTTGTAATACTCTTTTTTCTCCTTTCCTGATATACCGCTTAAATATAAAGTTCAGTTGGGAGGGTGTAGATATTCGCGGTAGTCATTTCGAGAAACATGCCTTCCCTCCCAAGAAGCTCACAAAGTGATTGACATAAAGGGTAAAAGAAAAAATATTTTAGAAGTCATGTAGTCCTCAAATTGAAAGGAACCTTACTGTGGGTAAGAAGGGGGTGGCAACGGATCCAAAAGGAGGCAGGGAGGAGCTGAATACAGTCAAAATGCATGATAGGAAATTCCTAAAGCACTAACAAAAATGAGAAAGAGATGGTGACATTATTCAGCTGAAATATTTGAATATTCAAAATATCGAAATATATTTCTTGGCAAGGAATGGCAATCCATGCTTAAGATCCCAGAACTTGGGAGGTCGAGGCAGGGAGATCTTGAATTTTGGCCAACCTGCCTTGGTTTCACGGCAAAACCCTATCTCAAAATAATTCTTGGGCCAGAAAAATAACTCATTGGTAGTGCTTGCTGGACAAGCATGAAGTCATGAGTTTGATCCCCAGGACCTACACAAAAATTGTGAGCACGTCAGATCATGCTTGTAATCTAAGTTTAGGGACACAGAGACGTGTCACTCCCTGGGGCTGGCTGGGCAGTGAGCATAGGCGTAGTCCAAGGCAGTGAGACCCCTACCTCAAAACAAACAAAAGGCAGCTCTGGTTGCCTCCCCAAGACTGGCACAAGTTGAAGTCAGTCAAACTTCAGTACAGGTGGGCTGGGCACGGGGCGGGGGCTCCAAAAACTTTCTTGCTAGAGATAGGGCTCTTTTAGAAGCTCTTGGTGAGGGAGAGAGAACCGTCTTTCACTGGGAAATGGAACTGCTGGTAGGGCAGCTCATACCCTACATACCCTAGTGCCTGGCTCCACGCTTTGGCACACCTATACACACATGGGTCAGCACTAAGTGGACTCAGGGAGCAATAATAATAATATTAATATAATATAAAGGTCACGAAGTCCTTAGGGAGAGCTGCAACCAATTTCTGTCACTCCATCGTGTCCCAGGTGAAACTCAGCGCCTCCCATTTGCACACCACTCTGCATCCCTTTTGTGTAGTGTGCACGTGTGTGTATGCAGGTGTCTGCACCCATGCTCTTGGAGGCCAGAGGAAGATGGTGAGAGTTTTCTCTTACTGCTCTCCTTTATTGCCCTGAGACAGGATCTCTCTCCAAATCCTAAGTTTCTGCTAGGCTGGATGGCCAGCAAGCTCCTGATGAAGGGACACACTGGTCCACACAAGCATGTGGCTCTGGCAGGCCTTGCCCCTCTCCCCCATCCCCTCTGCCTTATTAAAAACCGTTAGGTCACATTCCTAAAGCAAGCCCCCACAGTCTGTTTCCTTACTTGGCCACTTCCTCCTCCTGAGGTTGACTACCAAGGTTCAGCTGTTGAAGCATTGAAGCCCAGCAGTCAAAGGCTGCTTTGGCTCACCTAATTAACATACCCAATTAAAATTAAACACTTTATTCTAACACAGGTGTTTCCCCTTCTACCTTTATAAACTGCAACTTGCCTAGAGGCCACGTCTGTCTCCTCTCTATCCAGAGGCAGTCCTACACCCCTCCCCCTCCCTTGTTCCCTTCCCCTTCTCTCTCACCCTCCTTCTGTCTTTGTCTCTTATTCCCTGCCCTCTGTTCCTCTGGGGCAAACAAATCTCTTTTGTGCTGAAGACTTAGTCTTGGGGTGTTCTGAGCCAATACTTTCCTTTCGTGTGGCTGTCTTCACGCCCCAGCATTGTATAGCATGCCATGCTGTACATGAGTTTTATGAATGCCAGGGATTTGAACTCACATTCTCCCATTTTCACACCATGTGTTATTACCCTTGGTCCCAGATCCCCTTTTCTGGAGATCTCTGCCTTGGAGGGGGAGAAACTTGTTACGAGAGGTTACTGTTTCCCTACAGGGGTCGGAGCAGACATCCCCCCAGGACATCTGCCCATTCTTTCACTTCCTTCTGCCACCTTCAAGCCCCCAGTGCTCTAATCTTTGGTTGCCTTGGAAGATGTATATTTTGTATGCGTCTCTGTGTAATGTCCACAGACGTCAGAAGGTAGAAGCAGATCCATGGGACTGGAGTTAAGGGCAGGTTGTGAGGCACCTGATGTGAATGCTGGGAATCGAACCCCCGTCCTCTCTGAGGGGCTGAGCCATTTCTCCTGCCACATTTGGCTGTCTCTGAATTAACTGCTTATATCTTTAGTTACCTTAGGGAGATTCACATATCACAAGTTTGCAGGGCTGTAAACTGCAGTGATATGCATAATGCTAAATATTAGAAACGACCTGGCCACTTTGGAAAATAGATACAAAAGCCAAGCATCTGCATTTATATGCATTCTACATTCTAGGTTAACAAAATAAGGGTTAATACACATATCAACATTTTTCTCATTTATTAGCACTGAATATTTTGTACAATGTATTTTGATCATATCCGCTTTCCCTCCACTCCTCACAGCTCCAGCCCTCCCTTCCCCATGGTGGCAAAGTAGATTCCTGAGGCTGAAACCTGCCATCTTGGAGTGAAACTTCCTAAGACCCAGGATGTGAAAGTGAGGTGAAAACAGGATCTTTTAGGACAGTTTTTGTTTTGTTTTGTTTTTCCAAAGAAGTGAAAGAGTGTTCTAAGAGGAGGTGAAACCACTCTACCCAATAGGAATTCCTTAAAATGGAAAGTGAGCCGGGTGCCGCGGACTGCCTGGAAGGACTCTCTCCAACCTTCTCAGACTGTACGGTGTGCGCTGGGTGCTCAGTGTTTGTGAGCTCACCCGTGCTGAGTGGGCGTCAGTGATGCTCAGACTCTGAGTCATTTCTGCTGCTTTAAGTAGCCTCAATAAAACTTACTGGTTCACGGGGCAATGTGGCACACACCTTCAATCCCAGCACTTGGGAAGCAGAGGTGGGAAAATCTGTTAGTTTGAGGCCAGCCTGGTCTACAGAGTGAGTTCCAGGCCAGCCAGGGATACACAGAGAAACGGTCTTGAAAAACAGGAAGCAAGCAAGCTTGCTGGACTCTGCTGGTGTATATTTTGTTCTCTCCTTGGTTCCCTATCTGGAGCTAGTAGAACTTGCTCATGTCTTCCTAGGAATAGTGTCACACTTTGCCACTAAACTTGGTGTCTTTTTTAAAAATATCCTGAAGTACAATTTGTGCTGCATACATACTCTTGGATGTTTGGCAGTATACTGGAGATGGTAACCTCACCAGTGCCCATACCCATAGAATCGACTCTCTCCCTCAGGAGGTATCGGTTGCTAACGGCTCTTTAGCTAGAGGTGGGATTTCATGCCTACCTCCCCTAAATTGGGATCTCGCTTGAGACAGGGTCTCATGCTGTCCAGGCTAGCCTTAAACTCTTATGCAGCCAAGGATAACCTTGAACTCCTGCACTGTGCATCTCTACCTCCAGAGTATTGGGATCATGGAGTTGTTGACACCATACTTGGTCACACAAATAAGTTTTTGTACATTTATTTTGTGTGTCTGTGTGTGGCCAGAGGACTACTTTTGGGGGCCCGTTTTTCCCTTCCACCATGATGGTCTCAGAGATAGAGCTGAGGTTACCCATCCTGGTGGCAAGAACACTTACCTGATAAGCCATCTCACCAACCATACATAAACATTTAAAACACCACTAAAGATGGCATTATGGGTGTATATATATTATTCATACTTACTTTTACGTTTAGTCTGACCAGAGATAGATATATGCACATGTGTATATGCACATTTAAATGTGTTGTTTATGATTTTTTCTCACTATATCTGTGCTGTTAGGTACATACAAGTAGCTACAAAGCCAGACTAACAATATTGACAACTTGAAGAATGGTATCTTCTACATAATGAAAAAAAAAACCCACCTCAGCGTTTGAAGTTGTTGAAAGACCTGGTCAAGAATATATGAGTGATGCTGTAAGATCATCCACTTGCCTTATGACAGGGTTATTTAGGAAGAGAGGAATAAGATAAGGTGTGATTAAAATGGGCATTTGCCTGATTTGTAGTTAGAAGGGATGAGTGACTTCTACAAAAATGTTCTCAGCTGGGCAGTGATGGCGCACACCTTTTAATCCCAGCATTTGGGAGGCAGAGGCAGGTGGATCTCTGTGAGTTCGAGGCCAGCCTGGTCTACAAGAGCTAGTTCCAGGACAGGCTCCAAAAGCTACAGAGAAACCTTGTCTTGAAAAACAAAAACAAAAACCAAAACAAAATGTTCTCACATGCAAAAGACTCATGTAAGCTCAAATCAGACCGAATGCTAGCATGGAGAGTCACGGTTAGCTGCTGGAAGGGTCAGCGCTAAGGGAGTAGCCCCGGCCATGCTCTAGGAAAGACCACATAACACATACTGGCACTGATGGGAGAGCCAGGTGAGGACACAGGGTGGCAAGAGGGATGGGTCTGGGAAGAGTCAGAGGAAGTATGATCAAAACGCATAGCGTGACATCCTCAAAGAATTGATAAAACTGGAAAAGACATGTTTTTTAAATGCCTTCATCCAGAAAGAAGAGGAAAAAGTCCTAGTAAGACTCCTAGTAGGACTAACAGAAGAATCAAGTCAGACCAGCGTTTCTCGGGCTCTCAGCATGGCCATCATCTTTGTAGGATAGATGAGAGGTTAGAGATGGCCCAGCTATTAAACTTAGGCACTGCTCGTGGTGGTTTGAAAGAAAATGGCCCCCAAAGGGAGTGGCACTATTAATTGTGGTCTTGTTGGAGGAACTGTGTCACCATGGTGGCTGGCTTTGAGGTCTCATATATGCCCAAGCCACGCTCAGTGAGAAAGACCACTTCCTGTTGCCTGCAGAAGATGGAAGAACCCTCAGCTCCTTCTCCAGCTCCATGCCTGCCTGCACGCCGCCACATCTCATTATAATAACGGAGTGAACCTCTCAACTATAAGCCAGTCATGCCAATTAAATGCTTTCCTTTCAAAGAGTTGCCATGGTTGTGGTTTCTCTTCATAGCAATAGAAGCCCTAAGACATTGCTCTTCTAGAGGAGCACCCATGTTGGACAGCTAACTGCCTGCAACTCCAGCTCTCCAAGGGCTCTGATGCTTTCTTGTGGCCTTTGCAGGAACCTATAGTCACACGCACTTATCCACACGGGTATATACAACTAAGAAAACACTTGCATGTTAGCAAACTGGAATATGTAGATAAAATTCAGCTCTTAGCCTGCTTTTGTAAATAATTTTTTTATTGCAACACACACAAATATTTGTAAAACAGTAAAAAAAAAGACTATGTATGCATTAACATTTGAAGCTAGAAGTCAGTAGATTTGGAAAACACTGAAATTATTATTTAATACAAAACAGAAAACAGTAACAGTTTCCATTATTTGACTGTCTGGTCTAGGCCTTCTGCCAAAGGTTTCTCATGCATAGCCAATTAAAATTTCCCCACCAACTCTCTAGGGTACCATTACTGCCTACATAACCTATCAGTGCTCCAGTAATCCAACAGGCAAATCTCATCTTAAGAGACTTCCAAAGCATTCAAAGATAAAACATTTTATTGGGTGCTTAACATACCAGTGTGAGAAAAATGTCTTTTTTTTTTTGGTTTTTCAAGACAGGGTTTCTCTGTGGCTTTGGAGACTGTCCTGGAACTAGCTCTTGTAGACCAGGCTGGTCTCGAACTCACAGAGATCCACCTGCCTCTGCCTCCCAAGTGCTGGGATTAAAGGCGTGTGCCACCACCGCCCGGCGAGAAAAATGTCATTGTAAAGTAGCCATTTTAGCATGTAGGTCTTTGAATGGCCTTCAAATAAAACACATCTGTCTTATGAAACATCTGGTCAGGGAGAGGCAAAGAAATCCTATCTCATTGGAATTTTAGTGATCTATTAATTTTTGTATACAAGTGGGCCAAAAGGGCCTCCCTCTTTTGAAGGTTTCTTGGGGTCAGAATACAGCCGTGTTTTTTGTACGGAAATGTTCACTCTTGATTTCTTCTTCGCTTACGATGATCAAGTAGGGATTTTTCTCCTCCTCGGCAATCAGAAACTCCTGGGTTTCCTTATCAAAGTCAGTAATTCGCAGCCTAGAAAGATACACAAAATTGACAACTCTAATTCACTCTTCTTTTAAGGTTTTCTTGTCTATGTATATGTGTGACGAGTTTATGTGCACCATTTGTGTGCAGGTACCTGTGGAGATCAGATGAGGTCATTGGACCCTCTGGATTTGGGTACAGCAGTTGTGAGCTGCCATGTTGGGTGCTGGGGAACTGAAGCTGAGACTTCTGGAAGAGCAGGAAATGCTCTTAACTGAGGAGTCATTTATCCAGCCCCTCACACTTCCTTTTTGTGCTTTTCAACATTTCTTTTTCCCTTCATTATTTTTCTTTTCCAAGATCATGTTCAGGAGATCCTGATGTTGCCTCTAAATGGGGAGACATATCCATGATAGCCAGATTTCTTCCATACAAACTGATTGGGGACTGGAGAGGTGGCTCAGTGATTAAGAGCACTGACTGCTGTTGTAGAGGTCCTGGGTTCAGTTCCACACATGGCGGCTAACAACCACATGTAACTCCATTTCCAGGGGACCTGAGACCATCTTCTGGCCTCCAAGGCTACTACATGCATGTGGTGCATACACATACATGCAGGCAAAATACCCATACACATAGAAATAAAGAATTTTAATTGACTTGTTGCCCATGTTCGCGGGTGCATGCACGCACCTGCCAGAGGTCAGAGTCAGGTGTCTTCAATTGTTTACCACCATAGTCTTGAGACAGAGTTTCTTGCTGAACCTGCCAGTCACAGACTTCAGAGAGGCCCCTATCTCCACCCTTCTCTCAGCAGCAAGATTACAGACATGAGACCACAGTCAACTTCTGAATGTGTAGGCTGAAGATTGGAACTCAGGTCCTCATGCTTCTGCTGCAAATACCTTACTTGACTGAGCTGCCCTTCAGTTCTTACTTAGACCATTTCTGTGGGATGAATTCTTCAACCCAACTGTGGTCTATTTCAATTTGATATCAATTCCCAGAATAGTGATAGGAAGCACGGATTCCATCTAAGCCTTAGGATTTTGGATAGAAGACATGGAAAGGCTTAGGAGTGTTTTCCCCCTTCAAGGCCTAAACGATCTGAGTATCTGGTCTTAGCCCTCTGGCTGTTTCTTGTGTGCGTGTGTGGCGCGCATGCGCGCGCGCGCGCGCACACACACACAGACACACACACACACACACACACACACACACACACACACACACACACACCCTGGTTCTGGTCTCTGTTTTGCCTTTGTATTAATTGCTTTCCTATTATTGTTATGAAATGCTATGACCAAGGAAACTCACAGCAGGAAGGGCCTATTTGGGCTTACAGTTCCTGAGGGATAAGCTACCACCATTGTGGCAGGGAGAGTGGCGGCAGCAGCAGCAGTAAGCTGAGTGCATGCCTTGGAGCATAAGCATAAAGCAGAGAAAGCACACTGGGAATGGTACAAAGCTTTGCCAGTTTAGAGCCTGCATGAGTGACATACTTCCTCAAGCAAGGCCACACCTCCTAAACCTACCCAAACAGCACTATCAACTGGGGACCAATTATGGGAGGCATTTTCATTCAAACCGTCACATTTGCATATTTTTATGTTCCAAGTACCTCTGCAGGAAACAGTCATGTTCCTAGGGCATATACTAACTGCAGTACAAGTCTCTCTGAGACTTTCCATGGTGGTGTAGAAGGACAAAAAGAAACAGCAACAACGAACACTTACTTGGTTTTGTAATATTTACCACATTATCGGACACCTGTATATATTTGAATTTCAAATAACGACTCCTACTTTGCAGATCAAAGCCTGATAATCAGAGGGGCTGATACCTTGCCCCAGGGTGTAGTAGCGTAAACGTGGCTGAACTGGAATCAAATGCAGAGCTGGATGGCTCAGAACATGATAGTCAGCTTACCTCTTTCTACCTCATACATTCACTCCAGTTGGGGCCACACACAGCCAAAGACAGCTATGAAAAGGTCTAGCACAAAATTACAAACTTACTCAAAACAGAAGATTGTTTAGTACACCAACTGCACAGGTGTGAGTGTGAACAGTGTTTGGCCATGTTGTGACGTCAAAAGCTTGGACACTCCATAAGGGTTTGATTTTTCCAGAAAAGAGTGCCCTAAACCGTTACCTAAAATGACCCTGATCTTGGAGTCTGGGGAAGAATGCTCTCTCAGGAAAGGGTTTGCTACAAAAGCTTGAGGACCTGAGATTAACCCCCAACACCCACATAAAAAGCTGGGACCAGCGGCACACGCCTGTGGTTCAAGAACCCAGGAAGCAGAGATTGGCAGGTTCCTAGGGCTTGCTGGCCAGCCAGTCTAACAGAACTGGTTATCTCCAGGTCCCAGTTATTCAAAACTATCGGAGGAGGATGGCAGCAGAGGTTGTCCTCTGGTCTCCACACTCACATATGCACAACTGCACTCACATGTAACCTGAACTCACCTACGTGTTTTCACAAAAGCTACCTCAATCTACATGGGTTCGAGGACCATAGAGGGGAAATGAATCACAAAGATAAACATTGAGGGTTATAAAAATAATATAGAATACATTTATAAACATCTTATGCTAATATAAAGTAGTCTGAATATATTTATTTGACACACATTTATATGTTTATGTTATATATTTATATGATAATTGCATAATATAAACCTATATCTACAAGCAGATCACCCTAGCTCGCTTAGCCTATCTTAAATATTTTCAGAGCAGCCACATTAGTCCCTAGGTGGGCAAAAAAGTCAAATCACCTATCACAAAGCCCATCCTATATTAAAATGTTGAGTAACCATTGACTACTGTGTTGCAAGAAAAAAATGAATGGCTGTAAGGGTATGCCTTCATATTGTAGAGTCGAATGATGTTAAATCAGGGCTGCCTGCATACACCTAAGTTATATTTACAAGTATATTTATGTATTATTGTTATAGTAATGATAGTACCAAGTGTCACCAGTACTTGGGCACTCACTAGTCACAGGAAAAGGGCTTTACACTTAATCTAATACTCCTGCAACAGCCCCCAAGTGAGAGAATATATTACTTGAATTTATTTTTAATTCAAAATTTTAAAATATTTTATGGCATCCCCCTCCAATGCCAGTTAACTACCCAGAGTCCCTCAATTGAGAGACCACCTCTATCATGAACAATCAAGAATGTCCTCAATGAGGGGTGGGATTTCATGACAAGGTATGCCTATTGCTACAGCAGCGGCATGGTTACTACTGGTGCAACCAACCACCTTATTAATTGTTTGTATGCGCATGTGCATGTGTGTGTGTAAGCATGCAGAGGACAGAGGTCAACATCATTAGATATCATTCTTGATTTTTGAGATGAGGGTCCCCTCATTTGGCCTGGAACTCACTAATATGACTAGACGGGCTGGCCACTGAGCATTAAGAATCCTCCTTCCTGTTTTTACCTCTCCAGGACTGAGATTATAAGTATAAAACTCATGGGTTTTTCTCATGTACTTTCTGGGGATCAAACCCTGGTCCTCATGTGTGTGTGGTGAGGACTCTACAGACTGAGTCCTTTCCCCAGCCCTTAATTCTATGTTAAATTATGTTATTAGCTGCACACTTCAGATCTCAGTTAATCACTTCTTAGCCCTAAGGGCTCTTCCCATCAAGGAGAACGAAGGCCAGCTCACCCAAGTATACGCTGGATATTCCTGTGCTGTTGCAGCGCCTCGCACAGCATGGCCAGCCCACTGCGGTTCAAGGCATTCTCTGCCAGGTCGACTGCCCGCAGGGTCTGACTCTGGGTAAAAATAGAAGCCAGGTCCTCACAACAGGCATCACTTAGCTCACAGTGTTGCAACCTGCAACAAAGAACAGGTCCATGTCAGAGCTGGAAGGCAGAAGATGGGGAGAAGTGACTTGGTTGTTTAGCCTACACTTACTCCATAGCCTTTAAGGACAGTCTCTTAAAAGCCCAGTGTTCATGATGTCTCACTGTCCCTTCTCTGTCAGATGCGACCACAACTGCCCATTGTCTGTATCCATGTCTGTGGTGATGAACTAGCCCTTTCCATTCAGTCTGCTGTCCCACCCTTGAATCTGGGGAGAAATTTTATCTGGCACTGTAGGTAATACAGTGGAGGGTAGGTGAGTTTTGAGCCTACACCTCCGGCACCATGATACCTTTTGATTTGAACCCTTTAAGATTCATTTTGTTATGGACTAAACTATGTCCCCTCAAAATTCGTATGTTGAAATTCGAATCCCCTGTGCCTCATGGGGCTGGACCTTGAGACACAGTCTTTAGAGAGGAAATTAACTTATAATGAGGACACTAGGGTGGGAACTAATCTTGTATAACTGAATACACAGGGAGAAGACAGCCATTTTCAGGTCAATGAGCAAAGCCTAGAACGTAACGCCCTGTCTTGGTCCTCTAAAGGAATCCTGATGACAGCAAGCTCTCACTTCTAGCTTCTACAACTGTATCATCAATAAATCTTTGGTGTAAGAGCCATTCAATCTATATTTGTCATGGCAGCCAAAGCAGTTGCCAAATCAGTTAGTCCAGACAAGTAAGTCAATGAGATGTGGGCTAGCCATACTTGTCATTGCCAGTGGACATTCATTCGTGCATCCATATGTGCACCCATCTATAAAACAGCTATTGATCACATGCTTTAGTCCATTAATACCATATATCTATGCCTGCAACCTTCAATCACCCATCCATTCACCCACCCACCCACTCACCCACCCAGGCATCCATCCATCTATACACTCATCCATCCACCCATCCTGGCATCCATCCACCCATGCCCGCACCATACACTTCTCCTGCCTCCATTCTCAACAGTGAGGCTGCCCCATATCACAATTCCCTAGATGATCAAGTGTTGTAAGTATGCCCAGTTGAGGTAAATCATACCTGGCTAGATTAGCAATGGGCCAGTAGTAAGGATAACTGCTACATTGTCCCTATGGAATTTTTATTTCTCTTTCCGCATATTAATCTCCTACCTTTTGTACCCTCAAGGACACAGCTATGACCTCGATGACACCTACCCGAGAATCTCTAAGTGACAGTTGGGCTGTTTGATAGCATCACACAGAACCTTCACGCCAGTGTCTTCTATCTTATTGTTGGAAATCTGAAGGCCTTTCAGGTTCTGGTTGTTGCTGAGGACTTCCGACAGGTCTTGGCAGCTGCTAGCAGTGATGAGACAATGCCTCAAACTGCAAGGGAAAAATCACAATACGGTGGTTACACAAGACTCAGCGATGCCCAAAACTGCAGACAGCACTGAGCCCTTCAGATAACACATCATCTTCTCAATGGTCCACAGAGGACAAAGAAGACCAGGCACACTAAGATATTAACGATGGCGGAGCACATCAAATACAATGCGCTGTGATAAAAGTTAAACAGGGACTGGAGAGATGGCTCAGAGGTTAAGAGCACTGCTCTTGCAGAGGACCCACGTTTGGCTATCAGAACCCATGTCAGGAAGCTCACAACCACCTATAAGTACAGTTCCAGGGGATCTGATTCCCTCTTCTGGACTTCTTGGGTACTTGCATGCCCATGATACACATACATACAGGTGTTCATAGAGGCCAGAGGCAACAGTACGGTTCCCCAGAGCTGGAGTTACACATTACACATGGTTGTGAGCCTCTGACTTAGGTGTTAGGGACTGTACTTAGATTTTAGTCAAGAAAGCAAGGGCTCCGACTTGCTGAGCCATCTCTCCAGCTCACACACAACGAATCCCTCAAAGTTTTTGGAGTGACGCTGTCTACCTCATATTCTTAAGGTGTTTTCTGTTTTCGGCTTTTTGAAAGTACCATATACTTTTTATGTTTGGCCTTGAACTCCCAGAGAATCCCCTAAAACCATCTCCCAAGTGCTGGGGTTACAGGTGTAAGTTTTAGAATTTGCTCTTCAAGTATAACAACCCAACTAAACCAGTATATTTTCTATTAGTGTTTCATTAAAACCACGGTTCATCTATAGAGAAATGACTAAATACTAGTCAGTATTTGAACATCCATTTTTTAAATTACATTATTATTTAATAATATTGTATATAAAAGTCTCAGCTGTTGTGATGGTCTTCTTTCTAGACAACTGCATTTTGATATCACATATGTAATTCTACAGCTTACTTTTTGTTGAAATACTGTATGTGGTGGTTTGAATGAGAACTGTCCGCCATGGCCTCAGGTATTGGAACATTTGTTTTCTAGTTGTTGGTGGCACTGTTTGGGGAGACTTGGTGGTACACCTGTGCTGGAGGAACTATCTGTATATTTTTGGGATTATATATATTCATTCCTATCAGCTGAATAAAATGAGCGGTTTCTTCCTTTGTTGGTCCCTTGATGGGTTTAGAAATTCCTTCCCACCTACTCTCTTGCCTAAAGAAACCTTTAGTTCTCACTAGGATTTCCAGGACTCTTGAATGGAAGGGACGACAAGCAATCTTATTTTGGAATGGAGTGAAAATCTCATCTCTATCGTTAAATGCTTCATTTAGAGTTTATTTTGGTATTTGGGATTGGAGGTAGGACCTGGTGCACAACAGGCAAGCATTCTGCCGCAGAACTATTGACTAAGCCTTTTGTTACTATTGAGCTGGAGCTGGGCTTCACTGATACATCAGGTTTTTCTAGTCTCTCGTAATTTATGCGTTTCTCTTGTCTGTCTTCTCACCCACTGTGGCCCATCAGTTCTGCCTTGTAAAGTGTCTTTTTTTCTAACTTGTCAACCCATGCCACTAGGGGTTTAATACTAATATTTATATATTTCTAGATGCTCCATTTTATAATTTTTAAATTATGTGTGTCTGTGGGGCTATGCATATGTGAGCATAGGTGCCTGTGAAGTCCAGGATGAAGTTACAGGTCGCTGGGACCACTTGATACTCTGCTATCAATCCACTGAAGAAAACCGATTTCCCCCCTCCCAACAGAATTTTAAGCACATATTCAGTATTTTTAGAGACCTCAAGTGGTTCATACTTTTAAAAATACTTTTTCTTTATTCTTTACAATGCTGGGTAAACCACAGATACCTTTAATTTTTTAAAATATATGCTGACACTTTCAGTTTCTAAAAATAGCCAAAGCCATCATTAGAGGACAAAAACCATGCTCCAGTTTTGTGTTTTCATTCTGCTCCTTAACCCCTTCTGGCAAGGATAATGTTGTGACACTGAGGGGTCACAGCAGATTAAGTAACATTGTTCTCCTAAGTCCCACGTGTCAGGACTTCTCACAGAAAAGTCATATGATCATGGAATACTAACTACTTGGCATGATCAAAACAAGAACCACATTACCCAGGCACCCCTCGCTTTTTTTTTTTTTCTAGACAGGGTTTCTCTGTGGCTTTGGAGCCTGTCCTGGAACTAGCTCTTGTAGACCAGGCTGGTCTTGAACTCACAAAGATCCACCTGCTTCTGCCTCCCGAGTGCTGGGATTAAAGGCGTGCACCATCACTGCCCGGCTAATAGGTTAAATTTTTTCAGAGTCCTATGTGATTTTCATCATTTTTGAGGACAGTAATTTTTAAAAAATATTTATTTATTTATTATGTATACAATATTCTGTCTGTGTGTATGTCTGCAGGCCAGAAGAGGGCACCAGACCTCATTACAGATGGTTGTGAGCCACCATGTGGTTGCCGGGAATTGAACTCAGGACCTTTGGAAGAGCAGGCAATGCTCTTAACCACTGAGCCATCTCTCCAGCCCCCACCCCTTGCTTTTATAATCTGAAATTAAAGAGTTCTGTCATTTTTCTTCCCATAACTGTTTCTTCTTCCCAAAGCAGAATTTTCATGCACATAAACTAATCCACACACACGTTTTTGGACCCTCTCGTCCATGTATTACTCTTCCTTTGGGTTTAAAATGTCTCCCTGTAGGCTCATACATTTAAACACTTAGTCCCCAGACAGGAGCACTGTTTGGGGAGGTTGTAGACCTCTGGAATATTGGGTCTGACAGGCAGATGTGGGTCACTGGGTGTGGGTTTAAGGGTTATATCCTTATCTCTGCACTTTGGTTCCACTCTCTGCATCCTAACCCCCCACCATGAGGTGTGAAAATTTTCACACGCATGCACCATGAGGCCACTCTACCATTTCTTCCTCCACCAGGAGAGATTAGAGTATTCCATACCATAACCTACAATGAACCCCGACTCTCTTAAGTTCCATCTGTCAGGTGTTTCATTGCAGTCACAGCGATAAGAAGAATTACAATGATAGCCTTCGATCCCGAATTTGGGGTCCAGTTTTCCACCTCTTGATATCTACTCACTCTCCAGTATCTACTCCAAACGTCTTAACCATCTATTAGACCCGAGTCATAATTCCTTTCTTTCAGTCCCTTGTGTCTATATTCTGAGAGGCTACCCCACCACATACCAACACTGTGACTCAGAGGTCAAGGTTTGTCCTTGGGAACAGCTCATCAGAAACCTGACATGAGTAACCCTAACCTCCATATTCTCAGGTATAGATATTAAGGATTCCTAGGCAGGGCCTCCAAAGCCAAGTTCACAGAAACCTACTTTAGTGTCTGCAGGACACTGTCCGGAAGACTCAGAGGCTTACAGAGAACCTTCAGTCCTTCATCCTTCAGGTCATTGGAGCTGATGTCTAGGTGTTCCAGGGTTTTGTTCTGCTTCAGAACATCAGAAAGGTAGTCCCAACACTGCTCACTGAGGGAGCAGTTAGCCAACCTGTGGGCGGGAAAGAATCCTATGTGAATGGGAGTGTAGCATTTCTGCAATGTCACACACAGTAACAAAAGATTCAAGCAAGACAAGGAACTGCTGGCTTATCATTTCTTTTGATTCACATCAGTTCCAGTATCCAAACTGAATAAAATTCACTGAAAATGCTTATGTTTTGAAGATCTTCCCCAATGTTAACCTAAATCATTTATATTAACAATGCCTCCATCACCTGGCTTTATGATACTTTTTATAGCTACATGGTTGCTGTCATGGAGACAACCACATCCACGGTGTCTTATATAATGAAGAATCTGAAAAAGGTGGATGTGCTTCCGTTTTGTTTCTGTTGCTGTGACAAACATATCCTTATAGAAAGCAACTCTGGGAGCTGGGCAGTGGTGGCATACACTTAATCCCAGCACTAGGGAGGCAGAGGCAAACAGATCTGTGAGTTCAAGGCCACCCTGAGCTACATGAGACTGATCCAGTTTAAAAGAGACACAGAGCCAGGCAGTGGTGGCTCACACTTTCTATCCCAGTATGTGGGAATCACATGCCTTTAATCCCACCACTAAGGAGGTGGAGACAGGAAGGGATATGACTAGGCAGAAACATGAATATCAGGTGGGAGGAGACAGGAGCTCAGAGCCTTCTGTCTGAGGATTTGTAGAGACGGGATCTCGCTGAGCATTCGAGAGGTATAATGCTAGTGGCTGGCTGCTCTGCTTCTCCGACCTTTTCAGCTTTCACCCCCTAATATCTGACTCCAGGTTTTTATAAGACTAATTAGGATTGCCTTACACCCTCCAAAGCACCAATCCATCTGTTTTCTCCTCTGCGTCTAAAGACCCTAGATTCCTTCCGTGTTAGCCTGCCCACTTACTCTGCCCACAATCACAAGAGAGGATCATTCCATATGGAATGAGGCGCAGGGGCTCACGGGTATTCTGCTCAGTCTGTCCCAGCTTAGAGTCCATACTGCATGCTAGAAACAAGTTACCGACACAGGTCTCTGTGTCTGTTTCAGGCACTGTAATTGTACCTAACAGCTTTTGAAGTTTAGTACTTTAATCCTTTGGTATTTATGGGTAGCAGGGGTGTGTATGGGAAGGCAAGAGGGCATATTCACTGCAGATGCAAAATCACATAGGTACTCAAGAGCTGTATGTACAGCGGTTCAGGATGTGTCCAGATGCTGCCCACACTCTCCCATGCACTAGCTCCTACTGCCTCCAGACTTCTTATAATATGCAATACAATTTAAACACCAACTGTTATGCCATGTTGGCAAGGGAACAACTAGAAAAATAATCTGCAGATATTCAGGTCAAACCCAATGAAAAATTTAAATGTTCTTGTTAGTATGTGAGATGTGTGCGGGCGCATACCACAGTATGTGTGAGGTCACAGAACTTTAGGAAGCTGTCTCCTTCCACCTTTGCATGGGTTCTTTCAAAGGTTGACCTTGCAATTCTCCTGTCTCATCATCCTGAGCAGTTGGAACTACAGGGATGTGCAGCAACCAAGCTTGGTGTGCGTGTTGTGTGTGCCACGAGTGAGTTGGGTTTGTCTGTCTGAGCGAGGGTGCCTGTGGAGGCCAGCAGAGGCTGTGTTATACCTTGGGCTAGGGACAAGTGGCCTAACCTGGGAAAAAAAATGATTCCCTGCAAGAGCAGTACGTGTTCTTACGCCGTCTCTCCAAGGCCTCTCAGCTTGTCTGTGAATCTCAGGTTTAGGCTTTGAAATTTCTGCTATGGGGCTCTTTCAATGGGCAGATATTAGAATTAATTAATTTCTCCGTGTGGTATGTGAAGGCATGCCTTAGTCATCAGGCAGGATTCCTACAAGTACCTCACTCTGGAGAGTGGGTAAGCACAGGAAGGTACAATTCAGGGAAAGAAAGAATGTGGGTCCGTCAAATCACCCTATGGCTGCATCCCAAACCTAAAGGGAGGTGTCCTGTCCCCTTATGGATGCAAGCATCACTCCCACCCCACTCCTGTGAAGAGTCACAGCTACCCACACAGGTGCCCGTTTTCCCACAGGAGACTGTCCTTTGCTGTTGAAAAAAACAGTCCTGTCTGTCTTAGGCTCCAGTTTCTTTCTCTATCACCTGTTTCTCTATGGTGACTCAGGATCTAACAGCATGTATGCTACATGGTGGCCCTGTGGAGGCCAGAGGCTGTCACTGCGTGTCTTCCTCAGTTGCTCTGTCTCGTCTGTTGTCAATATGGCTAGTCCTTGAGCTTTGGGACCCACCTATCTTTGTCCCTCAGCTCTGGGGTTTCAGACAGTGCACCCCTTGACAGCACGGCAAGTACTCTTCCCCACTGAGCCATTTCCCAGTCACATTTTCTCCACAGCGCCGACCCCCCAAGCATGGTCACTTACACTAAGTTCTTGAGAACACAGTCTGGGTGGCACAGAGCCTTGCAAAGTGAGGACACCCCTTTGTCCAAGCTGTTGGATGCAATATTAAGATGATTCAATGTCTTGCTGTTGGTCAAAACGGAGGCAAAGATCTTGTAGTCCTCAGGGGAAAGCTGGCAGCCTGCCACCCTGCAGGAGAAGAAGGTCATATTTTTCTCTGGCTTCACAACATGTCCCATTGCTAACCCCATGAAGGTTTGGGACTTCTCAGACCTTGACACTGTTCTTAAAAATCCAACCAAACAAATGATGGTTTGGAATGTGTATGAGTGTTTGCTGCATGCATGTATGCATGCCACATGTGTGCCTGGTACCTACAGAAACCAGAAGGGGGCATCATATCCCCTAGAACTAGAATTGCAGGTGGCGGCATCATTGTGGGTGCTGGAACTTAAGTATGGGTTCTCTGAGCATGAGCAGCAAGTACTCTTAACTGCTGAGTCATCTTTCCAACCCAGTTTTTAAAATTACATTTATTTACTGGGTGCATGTGTGTACACGTGTATACACGTTTAATGTCCTTGAGCTACCAGCTTTGGTACATGCTATATTGGTAAACTGTGATACGCCATCTGTTGAAACTGAACTGTGGGAGTGAGGAGGGCTTTCCTGCCCCAGAGTCTAGCACATTTATTGCAAATATCCTCTAAGACGCCTCCTTGTCCAGGGATGGGCTGGCTCCTCTGGGTCTGTAGGGAGAGGGGAGAGCACTCAGTGTAGAAACACTGTGTCCCTGGAACAGCTGAACCTGGTTAGCTGTGATCAGTGTATAAGGTTACTAAGTTTGTGCAGGAACAGTGGAAGGACGCAGATGAAAGCGCACAAATTCAAAACTGTAGTCCTCCTGTGACAAGGTTTTTTTTTTTTTTTTTGTCTTTTTAAGACAAGGTTTTTCTGCGTAACAGTCCTGGCTGGCCTGGAATTTACTTCTGCTGATCAGGCTGACCTCAAATTCACTGAGATCCACCAGTCTCCGCCCTCCCACGTGCTGGGATAAAGGCATGAGCCAGCACCGCCCAGCCATCCTGTGCCAGTTTTAATTGTCAACATGATACAATCTACAATCACACAGAAAGGCGTCTCAAGGAGGGGTTCTCTAGATAGGGATGACCTGTGGGCATGGCTATGGGCGGTGGTAAAACCTGCCCACTGTAGGGCACCATTCTCAGGAAGGACAGTCCTGAGCTCTGTAGAAGCAGGGAAAGCGAGCTGAGCATGAGCCAGCATCCATCCATCTACTGCTCTTTGCTCTTGACTGTGGACTGATGGGACTCTCTGCTGCCCCGACCTTCCACAGCAGAGGCCTGTGAGCTGGAATTTTGAATTCAATATCTTTTTACTCTGACGTTGCTTATGCTAAGACATTTTTTCTAAAAATCACAGCCAGATGGGACAAACTTCGATGCCTCCTCTGCGGGGCATGCGAGCTGGCGGACCCAGGGACTCACAGCAGCTTCTCTACGTTGCACTCTTCCTGGTTGAGCACCTCACACAACAGTTTCACATCGCTGTGGGAGAGGTTCGTGAAGCTGAGGTTCAAGTAACGCAGGTTACGGTTCTGCGTCAACAGCTCAAAGAACATGTAGTTATTGCACAGGAAGGATGCGTTATTTATCCTGCAGAACAAAGAGACCCGTCAGTTCCCACCCAGCCCGACCGTCTCGACTGGGTATTCTAATTTTGTGACCCAGTAATATAGCTCATTGGTTCTCAAACTGGGTGATTTTCCTCCTCTACATGGAACCCTGAGAAATGTCTGCAAGCAATGTTGGCTGTCAGAAGAGGAAGCATCTAGAAAGAGGAGCCCCCACACACTCTCATCATTCTACAATTCACAGGACACCCCCAGTGAAGAATGGTCAGCAACAGACATTTGTGGTACCACGATGACTAGACCCGACCTTAGACTGTAAGCCTCCATCTGTGCGGTTAGCGGGAATGTGGTGGGGAGCTTAGTCCCTTACTTCCATGATAGGACCCAGTCAAAGTCGACCTTTAACTTACTCGAGTACTTGAGGGGTACAGCTGGGATGCTTGAGATGATTATACAAAACCAAAAAGGCCGACGGGCCCAGATTGGTGTCTTTCACCTGGAGTTCCTGGACTTGCTCACTGCTCACTAGCGCGGAGCATACATCTTGCCAACAGGTGAGTAGCTTTTCCCTGTAACAGAGGAGAAAGGAATATATTACATTGTCGAAAAGTTAACTCAAGGGGCTGGAGAGCCAGCTTGGTGGTTCAGAGAACCAGAGCTCACTTCCCAGACCTGACATGGTGATTCGCAACCATCCCTAACTCCAATTCCAGGGTAGTGACTCCCTCTTCTGGCCACCATGGGTACTGTATGCACACGATGGGCGTGCATATATGAAGGCAAAACATTCATACACACAAAACAAAAATAAATATATAATAAAACCTGCCAGGACTTTCAGATTCTACTCATTTACAAAATAGTTAAGGCAAGACATCCACAGCACACAAACACAGCAAAGCGACTCCCTGAACAGTGTGAGAGTAGCCAGCTCAGTTCATGCTTGCAGTTCTTAGCCAGACATAGGGCAAGGTCTATGGGGGTAGAGGTACAGCTCGTATCTATTGGGCACGAGCCGGAGGTGTTTGAGAATCTTAAACGTTTGGAACCAGGTTTGTCTGGGACTTTGTCCTACTCTCCCTGCTCCCACAGCAGGACAAGCAACCCGGATGGTTTGGTGGTGCTGAGGTTGAGAAAACCTGCCTTACAGACAACCTTGCTGGTTTCAGAATGAGAGTGGGGCAGGATGCCAGAGTCACTGAGTCAAAAGCTAGAGCAAGCGTCTCCTGGGCTCAGACTCAGCTGTGGCTACTTGTGTAGTATATGACCTAGGATAACATAATTGACTTCTCTTACAGGACAATCAAATTTGCCTACTAATATTCCCCCCCGCCCCGTGTGTGTGTGTGTGTGTGTGTGTGTGTGTGTGTGTGTGTGTGTGTCAAAGGACAACTTGCAGGAATCAGTTTTCCTACCAAGGGACTAAGGAATCGAATGTAGGTCATCAGACTTCAGTGTGGCCACCTTTAACTGCTGAGCCATCTTGCCAGCTCACCTTACATGATTTCCGAGTATGAGTCCATTTATAACACGTTTTTGTGTATAAATGTTCGTGAGTGCATGCACATGTGCATGTGTGTGCTTGCATGTCTCTGCCTCCCTAGTGCTGCTACACACAACATTTTTTAAAAAATGTGGATCTGGGGATAAAACTGGAGTTCTCATATTTGTGCAGCGACTGAGTTAACCCCACACTCCCTATAACATTTCTCTATGATGTGTTTCAAGACAGGGTTTCTCGACGTAACAGTCCTAGATATTCTGGAACTCACTCTGTAGACCAGGCTGGCCTCAAACTTAAGATCCACCTGTCTCTGCTCCTGAGTGCTTGGATTAAAGATTTGTGCCACCACCGCTTGGCAACATTTAACTTTTAAAAGGCAGTTTGTAGTTAGGAGATCAAGAAAATCTGAGGATGAGGGGAGAAAATTACCTGAGTGCGATGCTCTTAAGAGGGGCAGAAAACACAGGACAGGGGCCATCACACTCCAATCTCACAAAACAGTGGGCTAATATGACTGCTGCTTTGATAATGAGGTCACTGTCCCTGAGAAAAGGAAAGTCCCAAGGATAGATTCCTGAGCTCCTAAACAGTCAACCCAGACTGCTTACTCCTGCAGAAGGAGTTCGAGGGCAGCCTGGATAACACGATGGATGTCTCAAAAAAACGAGCTGGGGCCACAGTTCCTGGCAAAGTGCCAGCCCAGTATACACAAGGCCCTGAATTCTAATCTCAGGATAGAAAAAAAGAGCCAAGAGATCCCAAATTATACACATGCATTTCTACTGATTTTTTTTTTATGTGTGTGTGGGAAGAAGAAAAGATCTTACTCTTTAGATCAGCCTGACCTGGAAGCCATGATGTATGTAGCCCAGACGAGTTTAAAATGCTCAGAGGTCCTCTTACCTGTTTCCTGAGTGCTGGGGCTACAAATATGAGATGTGTCTCAGCTTGACTAATTTTTTTTATTCTTTAGATATACTATCTTATGTATTCTAGGCTTGCCCTGTACTTACTATATAACCAAGGATGAGCCCGAGTTTCTGATTGACCTCCACTCCCTGAGTGGCTTGGATTACAGGCACGCACCACTATACTCAGGTTTTATATGATGCTAGGGAGCAAATCCAGGGCCTGCACATTATTATAGGTACTACAGCCCCGTATATCAGAACTGATACACTACTGTTACTCTATAACTATGCACAACTAGTTAACAAAAAGGCACCATGGCACATGCCTTCAGCCATGGAGACAGGCTTGCCACAGCTACTTGTCCAAAATAATTAACAAAAATTGAATAGTAATAAGATCAAATAGCATATCTTTTAAAGAAGATTTGTTATGTATACATGTATGCCTACACACCAGAAGAGGGCACCAGATCTCATTATAGATAATTGTGAGCCTCCATGTGGTTGCTGGGAATTGAACTCAGGACCTCTGGAAGAGCAGTCAGTGCTCTTAACCTCTGAGCCATTTCTTCAGCCCCCCAACGGGCATATCATTAAGTGAGACAATCCAGGACTCAAAGTGGAGCCTGTTAGGCTGGAGACAGTTCAGTGATTATTTAAGAAAGCTTATATTTCTTCAGAGAATAAGAATTTGAATCCCAGAACCCACATCAGGGCAGTTTACAAACCATCTGTAATTACAACTCCAGAGGATCAGATGCCCCCTTCTGGCCACGGAGATAATCTCCATATCTGTGCATACCAACACAGTCACATACACATAAAACTAACATAAATCATAAAAAAGTGCAAGCCATTGACAGAAAGTGACTTTTGCACTTTCCCCCTTTTTAAAATTTTGATTTTGTTTTAAAATTTTTAGATATATTTAATTAAAATAGAATTCTATCACTTTCCCTTTCCCACTTGTCATTCCCCAACCCTCAAATTGATAGCCTTTTCTTTATTATATACATGTATATATGTGCATGCATGAACATATACACGCACACGTATATGTACACACACAAACTGCTGAGTCTGTTTTGATTGTGTGTATGTGATTTCTGGGCTGGACACTCAGCACTGGACAACAAGATGAATTTTGAACCAGGATTCTATGTAAATCGGCAATACACAGGACAGAGTGAGGAGACAGAAGAAAGAATGAGTGGACTCACATATAGCTGTGTTCTTGTTCAAACTGCAGGACATCTTGGGTTGAAAAGGAGAGTTTCTTCAGCGTAGAACAGTACTTTAAGCAGTAGGCGGCAACCATCAGGTCAGAATAATCCTTAGCCACGAACTTTACCTGCTGCAGGAAGTTCATCACCTGTACTACAAAGGCCTCGTCGTCCATCTCAAACAGACAGTAAAACAGCTTCATGCCATCTACTTGCTCCTGAAGGTCCTCATTGACACTTACTGTTTCCAGGCACCGATACAACTTCTGTTTCACCTCCTGGGACAACTGGTAGCCAAAAAATGCCTCTAGCTTTTCTTGTTCGGATTGGTGTAAAAGGCCAAAGATAAAACAGCCCCAAAAAATCCACTGTACATTGACTTTCTTTAGAAACGTAAACAGGAGTGTCTCTATACAACGAACATCTTTACTAGGGTGGTCTGTGTGATTCTTCACCAGATAAAAGACAGCAGCGCAGAACTCCTGGATGGACGGGTGGAAGAACGTGTAAAAATTCTTGAAGTCCCTGCTCTTCAGAAATATCTTGATGTTCAGAAGCATGGGGATGTCCGAACTGACGATGCCATTTTTCCTGAGATCCTCCTCACTAAATGAAAACCTGTCCGTCCACATGCCCTCTGCGGCCAGGGAACACAGTCCCTGCAGCAGGTCTTGGCTTTTCTTACTTGGACCATGGGCACTCTTGGGAATGAACAGGTTTAAGACGTACGTGGTATACATGGAGGTGGCACGTCGGCAGACGGGAGCCGGGTCTCTTCCCTTGTCTATCTCGTTTTTCAGGCAAGTAGCCACCGCCCAGCAGAGCAAAGGGACCTGACACAGAGCGAACACCTGCTCATTTTCTCTCACCAACCTGAAGGCTTCCTGAGCTCTGTTCTTATCCGGGAACAAGTCTCGGAAACACGTTCTCCTGCTGCTCTCGTCGAATCCCAGGATGGCTTTCATTTCTGTGTAGTCAATCCTGTCCTCCAGTTTATCAAAAGTCTCTGGGGTAGCTGTGATGAGGAGAGAGGATTCTGGGAGTATCTTCCTCCTGAGCAAACTGCTCAGCAGTATATTCACCGGCCGTTTCTCGATCCAGTTATCACACAGCTCCAATTCTGGTTCAGTCAAATCACAGTTTAGCCCTTCCAAGCTGTCAATGATGAACAGGAGTTTCTCAGGCTGGGATATTATCTCCATGATGGGAGCTGAGGGGCTGGGCCACTCTCTGGACATCAGTTCGGCCAGACTCGCCATCTTCAGCTGCTTCACTTCCTGACAGCAGAAGTAGAAGATGTACGAGAATTTGTTCTGAAATATCAGGCCTTCTGACCAGGCCAGCATTAACTTTGCCAAAGTCAGTGTCTTGCCGATTCCCGCCATTCCTTTTAGGAGCACTGTGTGTGGCTTCTTCTCAGTAGCCTTTGATATGAAAAGATGCTCAAAATGACTGTATTCATCCTGGTTGAATTTCTGCTTTATGAAATCCTGAATTGGGATGTTGAATTTTCTGGACCAATCCCGGGTCAGCTTCTTCTTCAGATGAGCTTGATATAGTTTTGTGTATCCTGAGGTTAGTGAGCACAGGAGAAAAAAAATCCACAAGGCATCAAAGTTAAGCATTCACTCATATGATCTGACCTTGATATTTTAATTCTCAGGAGGTACCCTTCAAAAAAACATTATTTTAAATTATGTGTGTGTTAGTGCACTCTCAGAGAGGTCAGAGGTGTTGAACCCCCACTTCCCGGAGCTGGAGTTACAGCTGGCCATGAGCCATCCCACATGGGTGCTGGGAATTGAGAGTGCTGGCAACTGAACTCAGGTCCTCTCCAAGAGCAGGGCATGCTTGTAACCATTGAGCCATTTCTTCAGCCTGTTTATGATGGATGTCTTTAGGAATCTGTAAGCTGTGGGTCCAATGTTTGCATCCAGGCACAACTTGGCCCTGCCTTTGGGAACCTGGCACAGTGTGTCAGCCCTCTGGGCATGGCAAGCAGTTCCTTGGCTTTACAGAGGCGTAAAGGTCTCTTTAGGAGACAAGTCTGCCTACTCCCTCTTCCTGCTGTTCTGAAGAGGCAAGCAGGTCTTTTCCTCTCTTCCCCCCCCCTTCTGTCTCTCTCTCTTCCTCTCTTTCCCCCCCTTCGGTCTCTCTTCCTCTCTTTCCCCCCCTTCTGTCTCTCTCTCTTCCTCTCTTTCCCCCTTCTGTGTCTCTCTCTTCCTCTCTTTCCCCACCCCTTCGGTCTCTCTCTCTTCCTCTTTTTCCCCTCCTTCAGTCTCTCTTCCTCTCTTTCCTCCCTTCTGTGTCTCTCTCTTCCTCTCTTTCCCCCCATTCGGTCTCTTTCTCTTCCTCTCTTTCCCCCTCTTCGGTCTCTCTCTCTTCCTCTCCTTCCCCCCTTCGGTCTCTCTCTCTTCCTCTCTTCCCCCCCCTTCGGTCTCTCTCTCTTCCTCTCTTTCCCCCCTTCTGTCTCTCTCTCTTCCTCTCTTTCCCCCCTTCGGTCTCTCTCTCTTCCTCTCTTTCCCCCCTTCTGTGTCTCTCTCTTCCTCTTTCCCCCCTTCTGTGTCTCTCTCTTCCTCTTTCCCCCCTTCTGTCTCTCTCTCTTCCTCTCTTTCCCCCTTCTGTGTCTCTCTCTTCCTCTTTCCCCCCTTCCTTCGGTCTCTCTCTCTTCCTCTCTTTCCCCCCTTCTGTCTCTCTCTCTTCCTCTCTTTCCCCCTTCTGTCTCTCTCTCTT
>JAQHUG010000374.1:26647-62104 GCA_028555095.1 Dicrostonyx torquatus | reverse complement strand
TCTCTCTCTCGCTCTTCCTCTCTTTCCCCCTTCTGTCTCTCTCTCTTCCTCTTTCCCCCTTCTGTCTCTCTCTTCCTCTCTTTCCCCCCTCCTTCTGTCTCTCTCTCTTCCTCTCTTCCCCCTTCTGTCTCTCTCCCTCTCTTCCCTCCCTCCTTCTGTCTCTCTCTCCCTCTCTGCCCTCCCCTTTACCTTTCTCTCGGTAATTCCACCATGGGATGGGACCCACTGGGGTCTACTTAAAATCTCACCGCATGCTGTAACCATAACACCCAGAATAATATGCTGGTTAATGGGAGATTTTCACTGGTCCTTGTGCACAGCTTGCATGTGTGCATGTGCGTGTGTGTGCGTGTATGTTATAGTGTTAAACTGTCATGTGCTATTTCAGAAGCTGGCACAAGAAGTTTGAGGCTCCCTCTCCCCCATTTCAGCCTAAACTGGGTTTTAAAAAGATTCTTTAAAATCTTCAACATGGGGGCTGGAGATATGGCTCAGAGGTTAAGAGCACTGACTGTTCTTCCAGAGGTCCTGAGTTCAATTCCCAGCAACCACATGGTGGCTCACAGCCATCTGTAATGAGGTCTGGTGCCCTCTTCTGGCCAGCAAGCATACAGGCAGAACACTGTATACTAAATAAATAAATCTTTTTTAAAAAAGTTCAACATGTACAACTTCCCACATATGGCATGAACGCCAAAAGGAATCTATTTAGGGGATCAGAGGGAATTAGTGGGGGGGTCACAGTGGGGAAATACCGTGTGCAAAGCACCATGACACACACATACACAGGCCTGCATGAAAATTTTACACTGAAACTCATTTTGTATGCCAAGTATAATAATTTTAAAATAGTGTTCAATAAAAGTAAAAGACAGGCTGGGCAATCAAGGGAGGACTGAGGAAAACCGAGGTAAACTGCATTTTGTAAAATGTCTTAAATGTAAACCTCAAAGGATGAGGGCCAGTGAGGTAAAGGAACTTGTCATTAAGCCTGATGACCTGAGTTTGGTCTCCGAGACCCAGATGATAGAAGCAGAATTAACTATCAAAAGTTGTCCTCTGATCTCCACTTGTGAACCATGGTGTGCAGGTGTATGCACGCATATACAGAAATAATTATGTCAAAAAAGTCAAAGAAGCCAATAGGTGGATTTATAGTTAATTAGAAGGAGCTAAAGAGGGAATGGAGGAATTAAAGTTAGTTAGAAACAAAAGTTAACCGAAAGTACAAAAAAAAAAAAAAAAGACAGGGAGATACACACACGACATCACATGATGATCTAACATGAGGCTCAAGATACGGCTCAGTGATTAACACTTGGGTTCAGTTCCAAGCATCCACATGGCTGTCCAGGACCAGAAAATCTACATGCCCTCTTCCGGCCTCTGCTTCTTGAGTGCTATCTCATTTTTTGAGCCAAGTTTCTTTCCAGCTGTCTAGAACTTGCCACACTGAAGGGCCAGCTTGCTACAGTGCCTGGCTTTCCTGTGGTTGCTGAAGTCAGATTCTCATGTTTACAAAGAAGGAGCCATCTCCCTGCCAACCATGATGTGATCTATACAGCAAGTGTTTTCTGTTGCTGCTAGCCCAAATCCACAGAGTTATCACTTTTCTCTAGAGTTAAGTTCCCAGTTTTGGTGCGAGGGTAATTTATTGATGTCCTAGGTAGAAGTTTAACAATTTAGGCAGGTTAGGGCACAAAACCCTACACATTTGACTACACAGATCAGAGGTAACATATCTACATGAATCTGCCTCCTTCCTCAAGAAAAATGTCCCCGAGGAAGAGTCAAGTCATCAAAACCATGTCACCATCCTCACCAGAAAGCAGCTTAAACCAACTCACCGGCAATCTCTCTCGCTGCCCGCTCACTGAGATCCTTCCTATTGATCTTCTGGAAGATCCTGAAGGTCACATCCCAGGCTTTCTTCTCCTCATAATATTTGACCAGTAAGTTGGCAAGGTCTTCCCGGGATGCCTTCTTCACTTCGGTCCAAGGAATCTGTTTCAGCCCATACTGCATGATGTCCTCCTTGAGGAACTCTTTGAACTTCATGAATTCCTTCTTGTTCAGTTCTTCCAGGTACCACATAAGGCCATAGTCAGAAAAGAAAGATGCCATTCTGTCTTAAGAACAGATGGGAATCTGTGGGAAAACCAGGCAAGCAGCGAGTTATTAAAAAATGGGATCAGTGAACTAGACCCTCTGAATGTGGGTGACAGTTACGTGACTTGATCTGTTTGGGGGGCCCTGGAAGGGCACCAGGGCCTATCCCAGATGTATGAACTGGCTTTTTGGGGCCCATTCCCTATGGTGGGATACCTTGCTCAACCTCAATACAGGGGGGAGGGGCTTAGTCCTGCCTTAAGTTGTTATGCCAGAATTTGTTGACTTCCCAAGGAAGGACCTGCCCCCTCTGAGGAGTGGATGGTGAGATAGCTGAGGGGGGTAGACCAGGCTCTCCTAGAAGCCTGACAGAAATCTAAGCCTCATTTCAGGTCACTATAATGGGACAGAGCTAAACAGACAGATCTCAGAAAAACCAGCCTTCTGCTGGCTTAGCAAGCCACCAAAGCCCCTTTGCTGGCTCAGCAGGTGCCCACCTGCCCCAGTCTCCTGATAACTAAGGATATCTTCCCCCTACCCTGCTGCTGGAAAGAAAGTCCCTAACCACTAGGACCTCCCACCAATCAGCCCCAGATTAATCCCCCTCTCTGGAATTCCCCAACTCTGCTTTAAAGGAGCTTGTGACCTTCTTTGGGGTCACCAAGTGACACCCCACTGTTGGAATTAATAAAGTACTCTTTATTGCATATGTGGCTATTGGTCTTTTTTGGGGGGCCTCTCTCAGAGCCATGTTGAGTGGCTGATAACCCAGCCAGCCAGCAAGTGAAGCGAGCACTCTATCTTGGTCTGCTCTGTTCCTTGTTCTGTGGATTTTTTTCCCACTTGAAGGCTCAAGCTAACTGAATCTGGAGGCCAAGGTTTGCCTGGCAGACACGCTAGAGGCACTGCCGCCACATGGGCCGGGAGATGTCTCTGATTCAATCGGTAGGGACAACTGGGTCCCATTGGCTGAACTGGGACAGAGGGTCCCTTTTGTTTGAAGGGAGAACACAGGTTGCATCTGTTGCAAAATGGAACTCCCCAGGGAGACATGCCATTAGCCTGTTCTGGTTTCTGGTTTCTTTGTGTGCCCTACTGATACATTTCTGTCAGTGTTATTTTCATGTCTTCCTGTCTATTGGTAATGTCACCTCATTACTTCTCTTCAGAATGGGTCTGTCAAACTCAACTTCCTCCCTTGAGTCTTATTTTGGACCATTCCAAGGACTTTCAAACCCAAGCTGTAGACTTGCAGCTTACTGTCTGGAGGGGTGGGGACACGCTTGATAATGACATGGTGGGACTGTGGGTACCTGGCAGAAAACCTGCAGTTGATCATTGTGGTGGCCCTTACGGGGAGGCTGACAATCTTTTTTTTTTTTTTTTTTTGTGTGTGTGTGTGTGTGTGTGTGCGCAGGATACTGACTGCCAGGCAGGTACTCTGTCTGCAAACTGCCCATCCACATAGCTTCTGCACACCCTGTCCCTTCCTTCCTGAGCCCAATTCTTCACTGTGGACCAAGGTCCTTGCTGCCAGTTCACCCTTTCCTGTTCTGACACTGCCTAGGAAGAATTATGCTTTTGTTTCCACAAAAGTGTGGTTTTTGTTCATTCATATCCAGTGGGTTATAAATATCTATCATTTAGAGGGATTGGTTACAAATTATCACTGGTTAGGGAAAGAGAAAAACTCCTGCTAGTCTCAGGTGTTCTTGTCGCTGCAGGTTTTTATGTGGAGTTATTTCTGTTACGGTCTCTGTATGTTTCTGTTCTTGTTTAAAGTATTGTACACATACAATACTGGGGACTACTAAAGAAAACCACAGGAAGAACTTTGATAAAAGTTTTCACATTGTCTGAAAAAAATGCAGGAGACTAAAATAATGAAGAGAAGAGAAAGAGAATAGAAGGTTGTCTGAGTAAGAATGTCTGGCTGAAGCAGAGGAGCAGAAACAGGAACGGAGGAGCATAGTGAGTTGTAGACGGCCAGAGGAGGTAAGAGATTTGATCATGCTATGTTAATTCTGGGTGGTTTCCTTCATTAAAAACAAAGCTGATGATTCCCTACAAAATGTTTGTGTTAGGAACAGGGTCATTCTCTTTAAAGGAGAGAGGGGGACAGGCCACCGCCTACTGCGCCCTTGTACAGACTTTCCTTCTCCAGATGAGCTGGAATTCTTTTCTATCTCACCACTTTCCCCCCAGGTGCCCCAGGATGAGAGGTCCTGGAAGGCAGAGGGGGAAGATGGAGGAGCCCCCCACATATGCACACATTCTCGGAGGAAGGAGCTGCCAGCTGGGGCTGACTCCTTTGTGGGCTAATCTGATGCTGAGGGCAGGCAGCAGCTAGTCTATTGGCCCTTTGCCACTAGCAACCTTTAAAATTAGAAATTACAAAATCCTAAATTTTCTGAGAATTCTGCAGGGCTAGTTGACCTGTTGGATTCTGCCCTTTTTACTCACCAGACCATATGGAATGATTGTTTCCAACTGCTCCAGGTCCTCTTCACTACTGAGGAGAGGGACCGGATCGGAACAGAGAGACTTGGAAATTGGTTCCAGGCCCAGATGGAAGACCGCCCACCAATGCAGACCTTATAAATATTGGATTTCCTGTGAAGTGACCCTATTGGGATTCCAACATGGAGAAAGGTAGGGAGAGGCTGGACATCTACTGCCAGACCCAACTGGGGGGGGTGTTGCTGGGCTGCCACGAGGTGGCCCACAAATTTGTCCAAAGTTAGTCAGATACGCCAAGGGCCTGAAGAAACACAAGAAGGCTGATAGAAGCTTTTGAGACTTATACACCCTTGAATCTGGATGCACCAGAGAATTTATCTGCAGTCAACCTGGCTTTTATCAACCAGTCAGCACCAGCGATCCGCCTTAAGTTGCCAAGACTAGACCGTTTCAAGGCAAGAGGCTGACTGAACTCATTTTAACTGCTGAGAAAGATTTCAATAACAGAGAAACCCCAGAAGGCAGACAAAGGGGCTCACAACAGCTGTAAAAAGACAGATACAAGGGCTCACCAAAGTCCTTCTAGCCGTGTCAGGCATCCCAGAGGTTAGAAAACAGGCACTGGCCTTTGGAGACTCACCAGGTGAAGGGAAAAGCCTGAAGCAGGGACTGCGCAATAGGCCCAGTCTGTAAAAAGATCAATGTGCCTACTGTTGGAAGTTGGGTCATTGAAGAATAAATGCTCTGAACAGGGTTCAAAAGTAAAGGTACTTAAACTGGGAGAAATAAAGGGATTGAAGGGGGCGGGGCTTGGAGCCCCTCCCCAAGCCTTGGGTGACCCTAAAGGTGGAGGGGAAAGCCATAGATTTTCTGGTGGACACAGGAGCACAACACCTTATTCTAGAACAACCCCTAGGCAAAATGTCACCAAAATAATCCAGGGTGCAAGGGGCTACAGGGATGAACGGTACTCGCGGACTACTTGAAGATCAGTGGACATAAGAAACAGCCGAGTAACCCACTCTTTTATGATCATCCCTGACTGCCCATACCTACTGTTTGGAAGAGACTTAGTAACTAAGATGGGGGTCCATATCCATTTTGACAAATGGTTTACAGGCCCTCCAAACCAAAGATGCAATAGACACCTGCTTCAAAATTGGCTCCAAGAAATTCCCCAAGCAGGGGACCACTCCCCATATTAAGTGCCTCAGAGACCTGGGCATTTTGGTCCATTGCCAGTTGGCCTGGAACACGCCCCTGTTGATGTGGATGACCTCCTGATAGCAGCAGACACCTTGGAAGCCTGCAAAGCTGCCACTAAAGGGCTGCTTAGAACTTTGGGAGACTTGGGGGTATCATGTATCAGTAAAGGTGGCTCAACTCGGCCAGACTGAGGAAACTTACTTGGGGTACACACTCAAGGGGGGCAAAAGATGGCTGTCAAAAGCAAGGAAAGAGGCCATCCTGACCCAGCAACTGCTGAGAGGTGAGGAATTCCTGCAGTCTGCTGGGTTATGTAGCTCTGGATCCCTGGGTTTGCTGAATTCACTTAGCTTCTATATGAGGCGACGGGGACAGGGGGTGGGTGATTCCTCTCAACTGGACCTCACAGATGGAAAAGGCACTCAATGAAATTAAGGCGGCTCTACTGAATGCACCTGCTCTGACACTGCCAGATCTACCAGATATCACCGAACCTTCCACATGTATGTGGATGAGAAGAAGGGAATGGCTGAAGGGGACATTGGTGCGAACCCTGGAGCCATGGGAAAGGCCGGTAGTCTACTTGTGCAAAAAGCTGGATCCAGTGGCTACTGGTTGGCCTCCTTGCTGCCACATGATTGCAGCAACAGCTTTACTAGTTAAAGACCCAGACAAGCTAACTTTGGGGTAAACTCTTATAGTGAGCACCCCCATGCTATTGAGGGGGTCCTTAAACATCCTCCCGATAGATGGCTTTCTAATGCTCGGCTGACCCATGATCAGGCTTTTCTCTTAAACCCTCCCAGGACCCAATACAGTCACAGCAGTGCCTCTGAACTCTGCCGCCCTGCTCCCAGACCCGGACCTGGATCAGCCTCTCCATGACTGACTGGACATCCTGAGCCATCTCCATGGGATCAGAACAGTCCTCAAGGATATCCCTTTGTCAAAGGTTGAGGGAACATGGTGACAGCAGCTTCAGCAAAGATGGTATCAGGTATGCAGGGGCAGCGGTTACAACTGAGGAAGAAGTCATAAAGACAGGCCCCGCTGATTAGCCCAGAGGCCGAGCTGATAGCTCTAACACAAGCACTGCATTTGGGAAAAGGAAAAAGACTTAATGTCTATATAGATAGCTGGTATGCATTTGCCATGATACATGTCTACAGTGCCATCTAATGGGAGAGAGGATTGTTGACTACAGAAGGAAAGACTAAAACAAACAGGAGATTTTAAACCTTTTACAGGCCATATGGCTGCGCTAGGAGATAGCTTTCATACACTGCCCTGGACATGAGAAAGGAGAGGACCCAATCTGGAGGGGAAACAACGGGACAGATGCGGCAGCAAAGGAGGCTAACCTTCAGACAGCAGCCATCCTGCTGGCAACACCACCAAAGATGGTAACACCCATGTTGCCAGAATTTCCAGCTTACACTAACTAAGATCTCCAAAGAATCTACTCCTGCACATACACAAGGAGAAGGATGGCTCAGGACCCGAGGAATGGATCACCCTCCCACAGACTCTGCCACTCAACTAGTCTGACAAATACATCAGAGATACTTAAGAGAAAGAAAAATACACCTGAGAAGAGCACCTCTTAAGGGTTTTGACCTTAAAGCCAAAACAGCAGAAGCTGCAGGCCGATGTCCCACATGCTGTTTCGTCAGCACAAAAGATGGAGTCACGGGAACTGGACACAGGGAGAGAGGCGCTCAGTCCAGCATCAATTGGGAGACTGATTTCACAGAGGTAAAGTCAGGCCTGTAAGGCTACAAGTACTTGCTAGTTTTTATAGATACCTTTTCAGGATGGGCTGAGGCTTTCCCAGCTAATCACAAGACGGCTGCCATGGTGGTCAAGAAGCTACTGGAAGAAATTATCCCAAGGGATGGCCTCCCTGTGCTCTTGGGCTCAGATAACGGACCTGCATTCATCTCTCAGGTAACACAAAGACTAGTTATGACTATGGGGAACAACTGGAAACTTCATTGTGCTTATCATCCCCCAAGTTCAGGCCAGATAAAAAGGATAAACTGAACCCTAAAGGAGATCTTAACCAAATTAACCCCTGAGACTGGCAGTGACTGGGTGTCTCTCCTCCCCTTTGCTCTCTACAGAGTTCACAATTCTTATACTGCAGGCCTGAGCCCATTTGAGGTCATGTCAGGCCACCTCCCATTGTACCTAATCTTAGGGCAGAATTACTGGCTGAATTTGATGATCAGAGATTTCTTTCCTCTCTACAGGTTCTGTATCAGATGCAGAAACAACTCTGGCCTCTGCTGCATGCAGTCTGAGAAGGCAGAGCCTCCTGTGCCCCACAGGTTCTGACCAGGAGACCTGGTGATTATTACAGATCTCTATGGTCCAGCTGATGATTCTGAGACAGCAATACAAAGCCTGTAGATCCAGAAAATGCATCTCCAGGATTTGAGATGACCCACTACTCAAGGGGGGGGGATGAGAGAGCTGAAGGGGGCAGACTAGGCTTTCCTAGTAGCCTGAAGAAATCTAAGCCTTAGTTTTGGTTCATTAAACTGGGACAGAATTAGAGAGTCCTCAGAAAAACCACAGCCTTCTGCTGGCTCACCAGGTACCCCATGGCCCCTTCTGCTGGCTTAGCAGGTCCCCAAAGTCTCTTTGCTGGCTCAGCAGGTGCCCCCAGTCTCCTGATAACTAAGAATAGCTTTCCCTACCCTGCTGCTGGAAAGAAAATCCTTAACCACTAAGATCTCCTACCAATCAGCCCCCATACCAATCTTTCCTCCACCAATCAGACCCAGATTAATCCCTCCTCTCTGAAATTCCCCCAACTCTGCTTTAAAGGAGCTTGTGACCTTCTTTGGGAGCCACCAAATACCACCCCAACATTGGAATTAATAAAGTACTCTTGTTATTGCATACGTGGCTGTTGGTCTTTGGGGGCTTCTCTCAGACCCTAACACAGGAGGGTGGGATGGGAAACTGGGGTTGGTATGTAAAATGAAAAGTAAATCTTTTAAATAAAAAATATGAAAAAATGGCATCAAGGGGCTGAGGAGATGGTTGAGCTAGTGCAGTGTTTACGGCACAAGTTTAAGGACCTATGTTTGGCTCCTCAGCACTTGTGTAAGAAGTGGGGTGTGGTGGCATAGCCCTGTAATCCTAGCACTGGAACAACCAGAGGCAGGGGGATTCCCTGCGTCTGCTGACCAGCTAATCTAACCAACCTGGTGAGAGACCCAGTACCCGCACCAGTATGTATGTATGTCTCTCTCTGTGTGTGTATGGTCTCACAGCTTCCTGTAACTTTAGCTCCAGGGCATGACACACATGTGGTGTGCATACATACACTCAAGCACACCCATACACAAAAATAAATCTTAAGAGAATTACTGTCATCACTGACTCTGGTGATACTGGGTGCTAGGTTAGTATACAGAACAGTATTTATGATAATGGTATAAGAAACATCTCAGGCATATACCAGTTATTAATGTAAACCAGTAGATGAGTATAGTGACATGGGCCTGGAGCCCCAACTACTTCAGAGGTGGAGGATTACAAGCTCAGGGTCTGCCTTCATAACACAGTGGAGTCAAGGCAAGCAACTTAATGGAACCCTGTCTCGAAAGAAAAAGTAGGGCTGAAGAGATGGCTCAGTGGTTAGGAGCACTGACTGTTCTTCCAGAGGGCCCAGGTTCAATTCCCAGCAACAACATGGTGGCTCACAAGGGTAGGAGCTTGGAGTTAAAGAAGGTAGGTGCAGCTAAGGAGTTAAAGGTACTTACTTACCAAACCAAACCAAACCAAATTAAAAAAAAAAAAGCGCTGGGGAGGTGGCGGTGGTATACATCTTTAATCCCAGAGCTCAGAAGGCAGAGACAGGCAGATCCAAGTTTGAGGCCAGCCTGGTCTAGAGTGAGTTCTAGAACAGGCTTCAAAGCTACATGGAGAAACCCTGTCTCAAAAACCCAAAGAATCAAAAACCAAAAAAAAAAAAAACAAACCCCAAAACAAAGAGTACCTGTTGACCCTGTAACTCCATTTCTAAAGCACCCGGTACCTCCTTCTGGCCTCCATAGGCACCAGGCATGCGTGTGATGCGCAGAGAAAACACTCACACACAAAACAATATAGAATTTTTAAAGTATATAAAAATAACAAAGAGGGCTGGGTTATGGATCAGTGGTAGAGTGTTTGTGTGTGTGTGCATTGTACTAGGTTCAATCTTTAGTACAGCAGAAAAAGAAAACCAAACCAAATCAATGCAAAAATCTCCAAACCAAAACAAAATCAGATATGCCAAAACAATCCAAAGGAAGGATTAATAGAATTATGATGTCTAAGACTTTTAGCTCTAAAACAAAAGTACAGAAAGGATGACTCTTACCAGATATTACATGCAGAAATAATATAACAAGGAAATCTGAGAATCTTAACCTGTGTTAGAATATCTACAATCTAAAACAAACAGATTTATCCATAATAGAGGGAACTCACAAGGAGCAGTGTCTTTCCCACAGATGGTCCCACACCAGCACATGGTCCCACACCAGCACATAGTCCCACACCAGCACACGGACCACACCAGCACACGGACCACGTGCCAAACAGAAGATGAACTGGAACCCAAGAATGACCCTTGAGGTTGTTTTCTGGTCCCTACAGACACACGCACTTACATCCTCATACACACATGCATCCGCGCTTCCACTAATGAAAAGATGCTGAATATTTTTCATCATTAATACAATGAAAACAACGAGCTAGCCCCATTTACTATGGAAATGACCGAGGGACTGCGGCTATGGCTCAGGTGGTAGAGGACTTGGTTACACTCTAGCACCATATCCACAATCAATGAATGATCGATTCCTGGGCCGTCTTAGGGTTCAGACTGTGTACACAGTGGAAAGAGAAAAATCAACGTGTATAAGCAGGCCTCTGACTCCACAGACACTACATGGCATGTGTGCATCCCTACACATATATCTACACATACAAATGTAATAAAAATTAAAATTACACATGTATTTTCAATTTATAATACTTCCCATCTCCATTGGGTTTACTAAGATACGACGTCAGTATAAGTTGAGAAATTTACACATTTGGAACAATCACTATGGGTCCTCTGAAATGACTATGTTGTGATGAAATCGTCAATTGACTATGTCGAGAAGCCCAAGGAGGAAAATGAACCAACATCTAGGCTTGTAACAGGAAAACTGAGAAACCAACACACAGAAAAAACAATGGAGAGGATTCCAGAGGCTAAGTAGGCCAAGAGGAAGGTAGGTAGACATTTCTGATGGTCAGACTGAGGCAAGGCAGAAAGGTACAGCATTGGGGTGATGTGGGGGAAGAGGGGCTTGTGGAGGATACTCTGTTCCAGACACCCAGTCTGCTGCTCTGACTGCTGAAAAGACGCACGTCAGACCCCACAGACAAGGACCTAAAGGCACTGACACTGTATGTGTTCTCAAAGGCTATCTCATCTAAGACGAGAAATGAACTGCAATTATTTAGGGCCAGGCGATAATTTCCAGAAGACATCTCCATCAAGGAAAACAGACAAGAATTAGGCTTGTTTACTCCTGGCTAAAATGATATAATATCTTGATTTTCTAGCACTCTTCACACCTGTCCTGGAAGATGGCCCTCAAAAAGTCAGCTGTGCTGAGAAAAAGCCTTTACCATTTAATCTTGTTACAAATAACGCTCTTTAAAGGCATTCTGAAATCCCTTTGTATATCTGTGTTGTGACTCTGTGTGTTTGTGCACAGACACGCACGCAATCATGCAATTGTCTGCAGAGGCCTCAGATACCTTGAAGCTAGAGTTATAGGTGGTTGTGAGCCACTCATGTGGGAACCAGACATGGGTCCTCTGGAAGAGTAGCAAGCATTCTTAATTACCGAGCCATCTCTCCAGCCCACAAATTAGAGTCTTTGGGCAATATTAGAAAGAAGGGGTATGGGGTACTTTTTAGCAACTTGAGCGCCACCAAGAGCCTATTCATACCCACTGAAAGAAACCCGAGTCTCCTTTGAGAAGCCCACGTCCTGTCTGGGGTGTCCCACCCTCCTCTTGAGCACCTCTCTAAACAAATCCAACTTTCTATCTCATCTGGCTTGCTGGGTCACAGATCCTGGTCTTGCCTGGGTGTTGGGGGCCTCTGAGAAGAGTTCCTCAGGCAGCTGCTGCTGTGGTGTGGAGCTACGTTCCTATGGTTAGTGACAATCGAATGGGATCAGACATTGTAGGGAGAGGTAACTTAGAATCGAGACCAGAGTCCTGCTCAGGTGGCCACACGGGCAGCAGTCTTCCCTTTTGCATGGACACTGTGAGAAATCGCTAGGGTCTATTTTCAGTATGCTGCTAACTGAGAGATTATCTGAAAAAAAAAAAACACAGATTGAAAGCAGGGGGCCCTGCTCCCCCTTCTAACTGGTGGCTGGGATTCTGCATGCAAAGTCATAGGGAGTCTTCCCTGTGATCAGAAAAGGGGGCAGCCTCAATCACGAATGCCGCTTAGGTGAGGCTTTGCTCCCTGAAATATGATGCTGGGGGATTTGGGAAAGAATGCGAAGGCCAGGAGAGCTGTGCAATGCGGTCTCCTGGATGTGCGCTTGTTATCTGCACAAACTGTGCAGATTGCCAGACCAAGTTCAAGCCAGATGTTCTAGCGGGGATGGGAGAGGGGGTGATGTTGCCCCACCCCTAACTGAAGAGCCCTTGACAGCTACTGAGAAGGAAAGTCATTTGTTCTTGGGGTGGAGTGGCCTTTGGTAGGCTGCCCATGTTCAAGCGAGTGACCCCACAGCTGTGCGCATATGGGCAACACTAACTGTCCTACACTTAGCTTGAAATTTCAGGAGCAAACTACATCCTTTAACAAAAGGCCAACCAAAATCAGAAGAAAATAACAAATGAGGTTGAGAGAGTGCGAGAGAAATGGGGAGAGGTTGAGAGAAAGAGAAAGGGGGAGAGGGAGGGAGAGAGACTGACTCAAAGTCAGTAGATCTTTGAAAACACCCAACAGGCCTAATTAAAAAAAAATAGATCAGGTAGTGGTGGCACACACCTTTAATCTTAGCATTTGGGAGACAGAGGCAGGAAGATCTGAGTTTGAGCCTAGCCTGGTCTATGAAGCAAACTTCAGGACTGCCAAGGCTACACATAAGAAACCCTATCTCAAAAAAAAAAAAACAACAAAAAAAGAGGCAAAGGCAGTAGATTAAGGGGCCCCAAAAAGTCTAAGAATAAGTATAAGGCCAGGTGGTGCTGGTACATGCCTTTAATCCCAACACTCGGGAGGCAGAGACAGGTGAATCCCTGAGTTCAAGGTCAGTCTGTTCTACAGAGCAAGTTCCAGGGCAGGTTCCAAAGCTATACAGAGAACCCTGTCTAGAGAAACCAACAAAAAATAAATATAAGCACTTGGGAGGCAGAGGTGGATTCTGTGAGTTTGAACCCAGCCTGGTCTACAGAGTGTGTTGAGTTCCAGGACAGCCAATGCTACACAGAGAAGCCCTGTCTCAAAAAACAAAATAAATAAGTAAATAAGGTTACCATGGTGTCACACACTTTTATTCCCATCACAGGCTCAGGCAGAGGCACGAGGATCTCTGAGTCTGAAGCAGGCCAGGGTTGCAAAATGAAATCCTGTCTCCTCCAAATAAATAATAAATAGGCAGGAATGAAAGACAAAAAGGGAAAAGAGAATAATAAAACAGGCATCAGCCAGCTTCCAGAAACCTCACCACCTGCCCTGTAGGAATTAGAAGCATGCGCCATCATGCTTCTAATTTTTCAATTTGATCAAACGGGATGATTTTGTTCCAATACATGGGTTCTTAGAAAACGACCACCCTCACCTCATTTCTTTTTATTTACAGGGTTTTTGGTTCCAGCTTTGGAGATCCAACCCAGGTCTTTGAGCAGGCGAGGCAGGCGAGGCAAGCCTGCTCTACACTAAACTAAACCTTCAACCCCTGACGATGGAAAGGTTGAAAAGCTAACTTTAACAGGTGAAACAAATCCTCCCTAAGACTTCAGATTCCAACATCTTCAATAAGCTGGGTCGAAACAAATCCACTTAATGCCACGCAGAGTTTAGTGTACACCCACACCCATGTAAACATACTCATGTACACAACTCACAGACCACACACACACACACACACACACACACACACACACACACACACACACACACACACGGGGTGGGGGTGGTGAGCAAGCATACAACTGAGAACACCAACCGTTTGAGGCACTGGCTGCATGCTGGAAGTGTTAGTCTTTAATGCAAAAACACTTATGAGAATACATGTGACCATTTAAGAATGATAAACTATAAGCATTAAGAAGTGTTTCATTCTCTCTTTTTTGGAGTCAGGGTCTTACTACATAGCCTGCTCCCAAGTGCTTATACTTATTCTTTTTTTCTGGTTTCCAAGACAAGGTTTCTCCATATAACAGCCCTGGCTGTCCTGGAATTTGCTTTGTAGACCAGGCTGGCCTCAAACTCAAGAGATCTGCCTGCCTCTGCCTCCCAAGGGCTGGGATTAAAGGCGTGTGCCACCAAAGCCCAGCGACGCTTTTTTCCCCCCACTCACTATTTTATCTGGTTTCAGGTGCTGGGATCAAGGGCATGCACCAAAACATTAGGCTAAAATAAGGTTTTGATGTTGGCCAATGGTACCCTGCCTGTTAGTTTCCTGACTTTGATAGTCTGGCTCTGAAAAAAAAAGCACTTTTTATTTTTAGAACATAAGCCTTGAAGTATCTGTGGTAAATATCAGAGGTAAATTTGCATGGGTCTCTGCAACAAAATGACGTAAACTAAGTGGATTAAAACTATAGAAATACAGTTAGAGATGTGGGCTGATTGGCAGCATCCCCAGCAAGACAGAAACTCAGGTGTGGTGGGGCGGCGCACCTGTAATCCCAGAATGTGGGAGGTGGAAACAGGGGGTTAGAAGTTCTGGGTTGTCCGTGGCTATGCTGCGATTTAGGGGCTAGCCCACAGTACTCGGAAACCCTGTCTAAAAAGCCACCTCTAACAACAACAAACATTAAGGATTGTATTGCCTCATAGTGTGTGAGGCTACAGCTTCAGAGCCAGGGGTCAGCCGGGAGGTGGTGGCACAAGCCTTTAACCCCAGCACTCTGGAGGCAGAAGCAGGCTGATCTCTGTGAGTTCAGGGCTAGCCTGGTCTACAAAGCGAGTTAGGGGCAGCCAGGGCTGTTATACAGAGAAACCCTGTCTCAGAAAGACAAAACAAAAAATTCTAGAGTCAGGTGTCAGCGGGATCACCCTCCCTCCCACTGGGAACCCCTAGCCTGCCTCTTCTTACCTCCTAGTGTGTTGAAAATTTTTTTCTTTGCAGCTACTTAACTCTAGTATCTGCCCTGATTAGCACATTGCCTGGAGAGAATGCAGTGGCTCCCCACACGGTTACCCTTAGGGCGACTAATTAAACCCACAACAATCTTTCTGCCACCTTTGATGTATTAGAGGTCAGATGTATTTGTTTGGCCCAGAAGCTACAACTGTAAAGCCAACAGTAAGACCAGCTTTATTGATATGCAAAACAGTCTTTGCCCAAGCTTTTACCTCTGTAGCCCAAAAAGAAAAGGCGAGTCTTTGAAGGATTCCACCCCACGAATGTAACATCAAAAGATCTCTCTGCCCTACCAGAGAGAACTCACGTGAACCGCTTAGATACACCGACAGGGTTTGTCTATACCCGCCTTGCTTCTCTATGGGTTCTCTGGTCCTCGGCCTCACATCCACGAAAACAAATAATATAAACAGATCTCCACCCTCTAAATTCTCAGGTATCCAACCTTCACGATGCCTGCTCAGGCTATTATTTCCGCTGTGTCTCAAGAGGTCTCACGTGCACCCGCTCCTCTGGTCCCTAGCTCGACTAGCAATCTCTTGGGGCCCCTCTACTTACTTCGAAGTCAGCGGGGGTGGGGGAGAAAAGCCCGGTTAACTTTGGCGGGATAGTCGGTGGATCCAGCTGGAGCAAGTTTTGTTTTCCTTAAAAAGAAAAAGAAAAAAAATTAAATGTAAGTACCGCAAAGTGTCTTGGCTACCCTGCTAAATAAGTCCAAAACAGTTATGGCATAGGACACCAACTGGTTCTGGTGGGTGAAGGAGCGAGGGAGGAAAAAGGAGAGAAAAAAGACGAAGCTCACAATACCCCCTTCTCAAATAACAGAAGAAAATGAATGCCAACAAGAGAAAAGCGGTCCCACAAGATTTGCTGACTCACCGCCCTGGGGCGTTCAGGTTACTCCTCAATATATGGCAGCTGGAACTGGGCAGAAAGTCTATGGTGCCATGTGATTGGCCGATGTGTCACTCCCTCTCATTGGTTCAGGGGGGCTTTTGAAAAGGAAGAAGGATGTGATTGATGTTGGATGCTGGGTGTGGCTCTGAGCCCTCGGTTCCTGGTATTGCACAGGGCAGTGGATATTGCTGTGAATCTGTGAATAGGATCTCGTATGAGCTCCGGATGTGGGATCTCCGGGGTTCTGACTGTACGGAACCCCTTCAGCATCTCCCGAAGGGAAGATGAGATAGATCCCTTCATCATCTTTGTGTGTTGTTACCATTTTATATGTGTGTCATCACTATCTAGCATTTAGATGTGTATAAATGAGGGTAGGTGGTCTCTCCGCATGTCCCCTACACACTACGTAGACTAGGCTGGCCTTGAACTTGGGTTCTTCCTGCCTCAGCCTCCTGAGAGCTAGGACTGTGGGTGTGTACAATCACTCGCAGCTACATTTCAAGTTCTAACTATGATTACCAGGGCTCTTCCTTCTCCCGGCTTAGGCTGCTCTATGTCAACTGAGGTTTGAAAATATTATGTGGGGGAGGGGACAGCAGTGAGAAGAGTCAGCAGGTGGAACTTGATGTCAAACCTTGAAGACGGGGGTCCAGTCCCTGAGACCCACATGGTGGAAAGAGAAAACTGACTCCTTCAAGTTGTCCTTTGATCCACTTACCCATACGCAATATACAAATGAATAAATAAATGTAGTAAATTAAAAAAAACTAAATGGTAAATCTCAGAAATAAATTGTTAGTAGTAAATGGCTGTACTGTGTATAATTAATGTTCTATTTTATTATTGTTATTATTATCAATCATTTGTTATGCCTAATGTATAGATTACGCTTCTATAGGTGTATAAATGAAATATATATGTGTTTCTCTCTATCTACACACCACACACACACACACGGTTCCATTCTGAGTTGCACACATCCACTGGGCAGCTCCGAATGAACATAGGAGACCAATGTAATATATTTTATGGGAAGATGTTCAGGTTTTTTATTGACTTTATATTATTCTACGCTGCCTTTTATCTTTTTGTTTTAGTCATGCTGGATGTGGAACAAGCATCAGCCTCAAGCATGCCAGGCAAGTACTCTACCTCCGAGCAAGTGCTCCACCACTGAGCTACCCGTCCCCTGTCCCGTCATGTCATTGTTGTGCCGTGGCACTCCCTCCTGGCGAAAAGCTGCTTGAATCTTCTATAGGTTGAGAGGATTTACATAGACTTTCAAATTATCTCAAATAATAAATACTGTTGCTTCAGATCCTCCCTCCTTGGGCCCAACAGAACTGGTTACGTTTCGTACTATGCGGATTATCAGTGAAGTGAGAGAGCACGATTGTCTTTGTTCTTTAAGAATGGCATCTTGGGCTGGTGAGGGCTCAGCAGGTAAAGGCACATGGCTGCCAAGGCTGAGGACCTGAGTTTCATCCCTGGCACTCACTTGGTGGAAGGAGGGAACTGACCCTTTGGTGTTGTACTCTGCCCCCCCACAGATGGACAGATGGACAAACACACACCACACACACACACACAAACACAAAAACAAAGAGATATCATTTTAAATGATCTTTTCTTTCATCATGAGGTTTTTTTGATGTTTTTATTTTGAACCACTTTCTTGGGTTATTTCCTAACTGACAAAGACCCGGGAGTACACACAGATGTTGCGTCTTTTTTATCTCCCCCTTCTAGGTCTACCAAGAGGACCATCATTCCTCTTTTGTTGTGTATGGTGGGAGAGTCCCAGTCCCCAGTGGTACCCAGAGCACGTGGCTGATTTCAGCAGATTGCTGCAGGTGGGAAGAGGGCCTCTCTACAGATACTCAGGTGATTCTAGCCTGCTGAATTTTAAGAATCTAGAGCACTGGTTCTCAACTTTCCAATTGCTGCAACCCTTTAATATAGTTCCTCATGTTGTGGTGATTACCCCCCCCCGAACATAAGATTGTTTTCACTACTACTTCATCACTGTAATTTTGCTACTGTTATGAATCATAATGTAAATATCTGATATGCAGAATATCTGACATTTGAGATCATTTGACACCCCCCAATGGGGGTTGAGAACTGTTGATCTACCAAGTACTTCTACACCCGTTCCCCCACAGTGATCCCACACATTCCACAAGTATTTGTTTTTAAAACGTATCTGCATAGTTCTTTATTTAGTGTATAGGAAAGAGCAATTTGTGGGAATCTGTTCTCGCCTTCCACTGTGTTGGTCCCTGGAATTGAACCCAGGTCATTGGGCTTATGGCAGACACCTTTGCCCAGCAAGCCATCTCTCTGGCACTTCACAAGCATTTATGACATTGCTTGGATTTGCATGGGACCTCAGCAGGAAACATAGTTTCCCTGTGGAGTTTACAGCATCCTTAGCTATGCAACATCGAGACTGCGGTGGAACAGTTCCTCATCTTGGGCACTCTTCAGATCTCTTGCATGATGCCCCAAGAGTTCTGGCAGCATCAGCTGGGTGTGGGCCATCTCTCAATCAGAAGGTCCTGTGAAAACCTGCAAGGAGCAAGACTTCTGGGGCTTTCCAGGCTGGGTCAGAAGTGCACAGGTGTGTCAGTGTTCTCTCTGTGAAGGCTGCATGCACCTAGGAGTGACCTGTAATTGTGACCCAGAACAAAAGTGTACTTACACACACAAACACACACACTCATGGAAAATAAACATTGAAAAAGGAATATGGAGGAAAATAGAAAAAATAATTAAAGAAATACAGTCTGAAAGCTTTCTGATATTAGCCAACTGATTATCAAACTAGGAACCTTGAGTAGGAAAAACTAAACATAACACTCTCATATACAAATTATTTGAGTCCAAAGGTATAAGGTAAAATATTGAAAGTCATTTAGGAAAATGACAATGAGGGATGGAATATATTTTAGTTATCATTTAGTTGGAATGAGTAAAAAAAATCACTGAAAATAAAAATTTGAAATTCCTGTATCAAGCCTGGATGAGGCAACCCAGTTGAAGGAAAAGGGTCCCAAGAACAGGCAAAAGAGTCAGGGACATCTCTATTTCCACTGTTAGGGGTTCCACAAAACTCCAAGCTAAACAANGTTAGTCTTCTCATATCTTTCTTTAAAGGAGTTTTTCACATCCTCTTTAATGGACTCTACTGCTTTCATAATATAACTTTTTAAAAAATATTTATTTATTTATTATGTATACAATATTCTGTCTGTGTATATGCCTGCAGGCCAGAAGAGGGCAGCAGACCTCATTACAGATGGTTGTGAGCCACCATGTGGTTGCTGGGAATTGAACTCAGGACCTTTGGAAGAGCAGGCAATGTTCTTAACCACTGAGCCATCTCTCAGCCCCTCATAATATATCTTTTAAGGTCAATTTTTTCTACTTCTTCTGGATTAGATTGCTCAGGTCTTCCTGCTGCATAATCGCTTGACTCTAGTGTTATCATGTTGCTTTTCAGGTTGTTGGAAGAATTCTTGGCTTGGCACCTGCCCATGTCTTTCCCCTCCGGATGGATCAACTGGTACTTGATAGGGGCCACCTGCAGTCTGGATGGCTCTGCAGGCACTGTCTCAGGGCCGCTTGCAGTCTGGATGGATCAGCAGGTGCTGGATCAGGGCTGCTTGCAGGCTGAGTCAAAAGGGCGGGCTTGGAAGAGGAAGCCTGCTCTGCACAAAGGAACTCCTGCAGCCTAGCACTCACCACCTAGCTTGCTGAAGCCTGTTTCTTTTTTTTTTTTGCACATATCTGGGTATATATGATAATTTTTTTCCAGTCAAGTGTTTGTTGCTGTGGACAGCATTAACTATTTTATTTATTTATTCTGTATGCGGTGCTCTGCCTGCATGTATCCCTGCAGGCCAGAAGAGGGCACCAAATATCATTACAGATGGTTGTGTACCACCATGTGGTTGCTGGGAATTGAACTCAGGACCTTTGGAAGAGCAGGCAGCGCTCTTAACCACTGAGCCATTTCTCCAGCCCCTGGTTTCCTATTTCATTCACTTAAAAGGTGTTTCAAGATAGGATCTCATGTGGTCCAGGCTGCCCTTGAGCTCTCTGCACAGCTAAAGATGACTTTGAACTGCAGATGTGCAGCGAGTGTTTATGCCACACTCGGGCTTTGAACTCAGGACCTCATGCTGGCAAGCCCTCTGCTGAGTTACATCCCAGCTCCCTGGTTTTTTTCTACTTATTCACTCCTTTTTCTTTTTCTTTATTCTTCTCTCATGTACTGCAACCCGACTGCGGTTTCACCTCTCTTTTCCTCCCATCCCATCTCTCTCCCTCCTCCCCACTCCCCCAGATCCACTCCTCCATTTCTCTTCAGAAAAGAGCAGACCTCCCAGAGGCATTGACCAAACATGGCATAACAAGTTACAATAAGACTTGGTACACCCCTCATATTAAGGGTGGATGAGGCAACCCAGCAGGAGGAATAGGATCCCAAAAGAAGGTAAAAGAGTCATAGACAGTCTCTGCTCCCACTGTTAGGAGTCCCACAAGAAGACCAAGCTACACAGCCATAATTAACATACAGAGGGCCTAGGTCAGACCAATACAGGCTCCCTGATTGTCCATTCCATCCCTGTGAGCCCCTATGAGTCATGGTCAGCTGGTTCTGTAAGCCATTTCCTTGTGGAGTCCTTGGCCCCTCTGGCCCCTACACTCCTTCCTCCTACTCTTCTGCAGAATTCTCCATACTATGCTGTGAGTCTCTGTGTCTGCTCCCAGCAGTTGCTGGATGAAGCTTCTCTGGTGACAATTATGCTAGGTTCTGGTCTTCAAATACAGCAGAAAATCATCAAGAATCATTTTGTTGACCTTTTTTTCTCCACTCGTGTTTGGTTCCAGCCTAGGTCTCTGGACTATCCAGCTCCTGCTTTCTGGCCGTCCATGCTGCATCAGGTGTGGGCTCCCTCTTGTGACATGGGTTTCAACTTGGGCCACTCATTGTTTGCCCACTCCAAAAATTTCTGTGCTATTAATCTTTACTTATTTCTATTTACTCATTTATAATCTTTGATTATTAAAACAACTTTCATTCTTATGTCCATTGTACTTGGCTGTGTTACAAAGGGACACAGTTTCCCTTCTTTTCTTTTTCTGTCTTGCATTTTGTCTTCATGGAATCACACGCACATTAAGCATTTTCTCTCCCATACTGCCTTACCCTCTCCATTGTTGCCCTCCCTAATTTTTCTCAGCGTTTTTGAAATATTTTTTGAATTTTAAAAATTTTGTGTGTATGGGTGTTTTTGCCTGTCTCTGCACCCCTTGAATGCAGTTCCTGTAGAGACCACAGGAGGGCATTTGGAGCCCCTGGGACAGGAGTTTCCTATATGGCTGTCCCTGTGGGGGCTGGAAATCAAATCCTGGTCCTCTGTGAAAGGAGCAAATGCTCTTAACTTCTGAGTCATCTCTCCAGCCCTAGGATTTTTTTTTAAAAAAGATTTTATTTTATTATTTGTGTGTATGTGTGTATGTATGCATGTACGTGTGAGTTGTTTGAACACTCTCGTGGGGGTGCCTGCAAAGGCTAGAAGACAGCATCGAATTCTCTCAAGCTGCTCTTACAGGTGTGAGTGGCCAAGATGGATTTTGAGGGCTGAAACCTGACACTCTGCAAGAGCATCAAGTTCTCCTAAGTTTTGAGCCTTCTCCCTGGCCCTTTAAAGTAATGCTTTAATTAACATTCGAATACTGGGTTTCATTACAGCATTTTGTGCATGTGTGTCATGATCCTTTGTTTTGTTCATCTTCCTCCCCAATCCCTCCTCCCTGCCACATGCTGTTTCCTTCTGGTCACTTCATTTAGTCCAAAGACTACCTTCTGCTTGCTTACTTCTTTACTCTCTCCCCCTCTCCCCTCCCTTTCTTCCCCCCTTCTCTCTCCTCTCCTTTCTTCTCTCCTCTCCTCTTCTCTCTCTTTCCCTCCCTCCTTTTCTTTCTTTTTTCCTTTTATTGAAAAAAATTGTTTTTTTCTAATAACATATCTTGATTATGGTTTCTCTCTCTTTACTTCTCCCAGCTCCCCTCCCACCTGGATCCACTCTGTTTTAAAGGATTATAGTAAGGTATACAAAATGAAATATACTAAGATTAGAGAAAGAACCTATCAGAGCTGTTACACTGAGAAACTCTGTCTTAAAAAACAAGCAAGCAAGCAAGCAAGCAAACAAACAAAGAAAAAGAAAAAAGAAAAAGCGACACTCTGTAAAATATACTGATGCCTCAGAACTCAGAATGGCCGACCGATGTTTGGTTTAACTTGATACCATGCCACAACAGGGAGGCCACAACCTATACTACCCAGATGACCAGAAACCAGAGACTGGATAGCCCAGATACCTATGGTAGACACAAACACGACAGACAAAAAAAAAAAAAACCAAAAATAAGTGATTCTTCATGATGTTCTGCTATACTCATAGATCAGTGCCTTTTCCAGTCCTCATCAGAGAGGCTTCCTCTGGCAGCAGATGGGGAAACAATAGCAAATTTTAAAGAGTGACATCATGGGATGATTCACAGGTAAATAAATGGAACCAGAAAAAAAAACGTCATCCTGAGTTGGGTAACCCAGAAAGAAAGACAAATATGGTATATATTCGGTTATATGTGGATCTTAGCTGTTAAGTCCATGATAAGCTAGCTACCATCAGTAGAATCACAGAAGTCAGGGACCAAGTAAGGGACTGGGTGTTACAGTTGGGTCTCTGCAGGAAAGGGAAATAGAATAGATAGTTATGGATTCATGTGGGGGCTGGAATGGGATGATCAAGTGGGGAAGTAGAGGGCAGAGGGGGCAATGAACAGAACATGGAAACAGCTAAAATAAAGGCCATTTTGGGGTGGTATGGAAACCTAATCCAGTAGAAGCTTCCTAAAATATATACATATACGAAGGTGATCTAAATAAGACCACCAAATAATGGGGGCGAAAGAGCCTCAACTGGCCATCTCTTGTCATCAAAGTGAAGCTTACAGTCTTGGGACTGGGTTACAGCTAATTGAGTTGCTGTCTAAAGCTGTCTTACAGGAATTCCCAAACAACCCAGGCTGTTGCAGGACAATAGATTGCTCTTTACAAACCGACGGCAGGGCCTTGTTGCTGAAGACAGCACCTACACAGCTCAATGATCACGGAGAGGCCAAGCTGCTGCCTACACAGAGCCTTCCACCCTGTGTTCTGTTGTCTTTGGTACTGTGGAACCCTCACCCCTTATTCTCAAAGGGGCGAGAAGAAATTTCCTAGCAGTATGTTTACCCAGGACGATAGTGGCCTTCCCCTCTCCCACCTAGGAGATTCCAACCACAAGGTCACTTAGCTCAGTCCAGCCAGCCCCCTGGTACAGGCTGATAAAGATGGCCCTGACTCAAGAACAGTGGCCTTGCTCTAAGAACAAGGAAAAAGCTGACCTAGCAGAATGGGAGGGAGCAAAAGTCCTTGCATCCTTGCCAAAGCAGCTTCAAAGTTTCTCTTTGTAGTTATGCCTTTAAAAGCTTACCCCACAGAGGAGATACAACTCCTCTCTACCTCGCTGTAACGGGGATGGAGATGAGTTCCAAACATGTTTGTATTATGCTGATTAAACCTTGCTTATTACAGTCTGGGCCTCTCTGGTGGTCTCTCTCTGGGGGTTGTAATCTGGGCACAACAGTACAAGAAGGTATTCTGTAACTACCAAAAGAAAAACATAAACCCCCTAGCCAACCATGAACCCTCTGATCTACAGTGGTGTCCTACCTGCAAAATGTGCTATGGCAATGGTGTCGCAAAGTTTGTAGGAACAACCAATCAATAACTGATAGACTTAAGGCCCACTCCACTAATATGGAACTCATACCCGACTCCACTTGGGTGACTAAGTACCTGAGGCTAGATAACTTGGTGGCCGAGGGGAAAGCCAGATAATACTAGTCTAAAAAAAATAGCAACACAGTGACTCCTAATGACATTCTACTATACTCCTCGACCATCAGCAGAGAAGCTTCCTACTGTAGCAGATGGAAATAAATACAGAGACCATGGCAGACATTATGAGGAGAATGAGAGACCTTGAAACACTTAGCCCCAAATGGGACATCTCTATTAGGTCCCTCACCACCAGGGCTCAGGGAGGTGGAAAGAGTGTAAGAGTAGAGGGGCTGGAGGATACCAAGAAAACAGGGTCCTCTAAATCAACATGAGCAAGGCTCATATGACCACACAGAGGCTGAGGCAGCACACATAGGACCTGCATAGGTCTGCACCAGGCCCTCTGCATATCTATTATGGTTTGCAGTTAAGTGTTTCTATGGGGTTCCTGAGTGTGTGAACAAGTGGGTCTCTGATTTTTTGCCTTCTCTTGGGTTCTTTTCCTTTTTTTTGTTTCTCTTGTCCAGCTCTTATGTGATAGTCCTCCTGCCCAAGCAAGGCCTCACTGTGTGGCCCTTGCTGTCCTGGAACTCACTCTGTAGGCCAAGCTAGCCTCAAACTCACAGCACCATTTGTTGGGGATGCTGTCTTTTTTCCCAGCATGTTTCTGTTTTTTTTTTTTTATGAAAAATCAGGATTTATGCCTGAGTTTTCACTTTGATCCTATTGAACATTATGTTTAGTCCCTTGTCTTTTCTCTCTCTGCCTCTCTGCTGCTGCCCTGCCCTTCCCTTTCTGCCCCCTACATCTCTGCCCTCTGCCCTCTGCTCTCTTCCTTCTCCTCCCTCTCTAATCTCTAGCTCTGTGCTGTCTCTTCTCGCACAGCCCTACTCCAGACAATTATACACTGTTTTTCAGGGCCCTACCCAAACTCAAAACATAAGTTAAGTCACGTAGCTTCTCTCACGTCAGGGATGTCACAATGTCTCATGCATGTGGCTCAAGGTTGGTGAGGGATCCAAGACAAAAAATAACATTGGAAATCAAGACTTAACAATAACAATTAGTTAGCTGGACCTTGAGCCTGAGGCTGGGACTATGTTCAGACTAAAGTGTACCAAGCTCTGGCTTTGAATCAACTAACAACAGCTGGGGAATGACCTTGTGTGTTTGTCTCTAGGGTAAAGCAGCCTGCACTGAATTTGCTCTGAAGTTTGAAGTTAGCTTGTCTATGTGAAAGACTTTCTTTGTGACTGAGAACACTATGCCAGTCTGAGCAATGTAAGATATCCTAAGATATTTGTGTTCATCAATATTTCACAACGTAAGCAGAGAATCATCTTCTGGCCATCCACAGCCATATGTGTGCCCAGCAAGTAGAAAACACACCACCAAAGGGCTGTGGAAAGAGCCCACAGCTGTTCTTATTAGGGAGGCAGAGCAGTGGTACCCGAGAAAGTTCTTATTAGGGAGGCAGAGCAGTGGTACCCGAGAAAGTTACGGGAACAACCAATCATTCAGTCAACAAGCCCACGGCTTTGCTAGGTAGGGCCCCCAGTGATGCTCGGTGAAGCGGCTTTGCAAGGTAGGACTCTCCGACAGTGTCTAGTGTGTCGGCTTGTTAAACACTAGTTGTCACTGCTGTACAGTCCCATGGCCCTCAGCAAAGACTATTAGTTTCTTCAGCCCCCTGTTGTCACACTGTCCTACCAACCCTAACTCTCCTACCTTTCCTGGCTTGTCATCTACTCTATCCAACCCTTTCACAGGTGTCCCATTGTGTAAAGCAAGCGAGTGGCCATTCACACTCCTCATTCCCTGCAGACAAGGCCTGCCTTAGGATTTTAGGTGAGACAACTTTTTTGCAACCCTTGGTCTCCATTGGGTTCCCAAAAAGAGCATATTTGAAGGAAGCACCTCAGTTAGCTCATCCAGAAGATGAGATTTTGTTCACGATGCTGCCAACTCAACTGGCTACAGTTGCCACTGTCATAGGGCTACAAGGCAGTCAAAAGACCAACTAATGGCAGAGACATCCTCCCTGCCACAGTGGGAACATCAGGCCCTCCCTTTATCCAAGAAGATAACAGTAATATTATCTAGCCACAAGCTTGCCTGAAGAGGATGAGAGCCTCATGAAGAAGAGAAATTTATATACTGTGGAGAAATTATAGAAGAGATTTTCTCCTCATGGTTGGACATGAAGGACAAACTGCTTTCCAATTCAGACATTCTACTAAGGGGACCCGAGGCCCACAAAGGGAGGGATAGCCCTTCAGAACAAAGGAATTAAAGTTATGATATATTGAGACAAGAGACTTCTTCTGTCAGAGGAAACTTACAACAGAGACAAAAATCCTATAACTCCTAGATGAAGTCTGCCTCCCCCAGCCCCTGGACTGTGGCACTGGTGTCCCGTTTGGGTCACACAAATAGCCAAGGTGGAGTCCATGAAGATATAGCACCACAGTCCCCTCCATTACCCCCAGAAGGTATGTTTACACTCTGGCTGTGCCTTGAGCTCCCTTCATAGAAGCCAGAAGAAAGAAAAGGAACCATTGAAGATGGGGCTACTGGAAACCAGGAGGCTGGCTGGTTGTCACGAATGGAAGCAGTAATTCCTCAGATGACTGCTCCCAGCCTCATCTGCCAAACTCGTGGACCAACCCATCTGGAAAAACTGCCCTACAAGAATTATTGCTGACATACTTGGTGGCCTGGAGGTCGCCAACACTGACCAAACGAGTTGGAAAACCTGTCTGCAGTGTGCTTGGAATGATTCCAAGCAGGGACCCAAGGCCCACAAGCTGATACAAAAGTGGGGGTCCTTCCTACCATCGAGACATCTAGCAGTGGTTTCACTGACATCCCATTCAGCCGAGGGGCGGGTACTTGCTGTCTTGGCATGCACTTCTGCAGCTGAGTAGGAGTCTTTCCTACTACACGGAGAATTAACTTGGATTTGTGCTCATGATTCCCTACCCCCATCATTAGGATGGGTTGAGAGAAAAAGAATAACTTTGAAATGACACCGATTAAACATTACCAAGAAACAGACCTCCCTTGGGCAGAAATTCTGCCCTTTTACTGTTTAGGGTACAATGTTCCCAAACACCTCAGGGGACTTCTGAGAGTATGGATACACTTGGTTGAGCAGTTCTTAGCAAACCTTGGTTGACATTGCACAAAACATTTCCAAATCCTCAGCACTCCCTTAGCTCTTAAAGGTGCAGGTATCAGGCCGTGGACACACCACACCCATGCCAAGGCTGCTGTAGACAGGAACCAGGAGAGGACCATAAGAGCTGCCTTAGAGCAGCCTCTCAAACTGGTCATCTCCAAACAACTTCACAATGGGGATGATGGCTCATCTCCCACTCTGTCTTCTGATGGCCCTCTGATTCTGTGGATGTGCACCTATGCAGTCCCCACTCAGCCTCTGTGACCCTGTCACATAAGTTAGGCTGAAGAACAACCTTGTCCCAGGGCATCTCCAATTTGTGGACAGTTGTCAGTGTAATTTACTGCCCCTTTGAGTGCCGCGCCAGCACGGCAACTGTAGTTGGGAGAGACGTCGGGATTAACACACACCACAACTTCAGGTTTTGCAGACAAGCCTTTATTCTACTTTCTCACACAGTATATATAGACCTCAGCAGGGGAGGATGAGCCATCAAAAGCAGGAAGCTCATTATTGTAACTCACATGGCTTAGGGGTAAACATCCTTAGAAATATTGCTGAAAACACCAGATTGTTCCTGTTTTTGTTCCTGTTTTCAACCAACCACAAGAGTGCAAAAAAGATCAAGTGGGGGTGTGAAGGTACCCAACTATTCCCCCCTTTTTATTTTAAAAGTATGAGAGTCCCTGTCTTAGGACACTCCCAGACAGAGACTCTTACTCGTCTATTAAGGGAGGCCTTAATCCCTGTATTAGGTAAGCTCTCTATATCAGGACAGTTGCCTGTTGTGGCGATCCCTCATGACTTCTTCCGCATCTGCAGCCAGGCTTGGGGTGTTTCCTGATTACCAAAGGACAGCCCGAGCAACACGTGTTGAGTGACAGTTTGCTGTAGGTGGGATTGCCACATAAAGCAGCAGAGAATCCAAAAACAGATAACTCCAATAGCAACATCAGCGCAAGTGAGAGCATCCCAGACAATTGCTGGGCCCAGCCTCCAAGCTGGGTCATGGCATTCCACTGACTGGATCCAGACACAGCAGGGACACATGTGCTATTAATACTAACAATATGATGAGCTGTCTGCAGATATACGTTTAACTGTTTAACCATATCAGAAGCATTTACAACATTAGCAGGTGTAACGTACAAGACATTTGTTGCAGGAGCCAAATGGGATCCACCCGCTTCTGCAAAAGCACAGTCCGTCAATCCAAATTCAAAAGTCCAAATCCAATATGAGATTCCAGAGCACTCCATGTCTGCAGGAATTCGCAAACCTTTCCAGACAGTTGATCCACAATCTCTGCAGTCACAGCTGTCTGCAAAATGGCAACTCCAGCAACCTTAGCCACAGTGGTAGTGACAGCAATAGCAGCAACAATTGGAGCTGTTATCCCAAAGTCTTGCTGCTGTCAATAAAGGATGATCTCCAGACGTTCTTGAGACACTAGCACGGGCAGAGGAATCACAGCAGGCACTTGAACAATCAAAGCTCCATCAGAACAGTCCCAGCAATTACTCAGCTTGCAGATCATAGAAGAACAATTAAGAATATTACCCCCCAAAGTGCCGTTGCACAATACAAAGAAAAATGGGGCAAAAACACAAGCAGAGGATTGAATAGTCATATTGCGTCCAGCAGTATAATTTCCCTGTACCAGATCGACTCGGGCCAAAGCTGTCCCTACTGTTATGTTAATAACAAAAAGTGAGGGAAAGGGGGAGTATTTTTACTAACTGGCATTAAAAGTGGGGAGTTTCTCACCAGACTCCCCATCACCCATGATTCTGTTGTTGTTACCAGAGTCATCACCTGAAGCAGAATGAGCGTCGCAATCTTCATCCTGGGTCACCGGCCTTACACACTGCTCTGGCACTCAAATTGGTTTATCAACTCCTGGAGGAAAAACACATACAGCCCCATCACCTTTGTCAACAAGGGGGTTGGTTCCATCCATATTCTTGTTTGCAGATCTTTCCAGCAAACCCATTCTAGGCTCTGAGCCCTAACTTGTGTATGGTGCTCCATAGGTGAGCGCACTTCAGCATCCACAGTCAAAAAATTTAAAATAAAGAGAATGGTGAATAATTGAGTTGCTGGGGAGACTACGAACTCCCTCCTTTCATTTTTTTGAAAATATTGCTTGAGGGTCTGATTGGTTCTTTCCACAATTGCTTGACCCATTGAGTTAAATGGGATGCCTATTTTATGGGAAATTTCATAGAATGAACAAAAGGAAAAAAAAATTTTGCTGATATATGCTGAGCCATTACCTGTCTTAATAACCTCTGGTTTGCCCATATAGGCAAAAGCAGATAGGCAGTGTGCAATGGCATCTTTTGCTCGTTCTCCCGAATGCAGGGATGTGAAAATTACTCTTGAAAAGGTGTCTACTGATACAGGGACAAACTTAAGTTTCCCTGCAGCAGGCAGGTGTGTAACATCCATCTGCCATAATTGATTTGGTCATAACCCTCATGGGTTAACTCCTAAATTGGGGCTGCTTAGGAAAGGAGCACACTGAGGACAAGAAGATGTAATGGCTTGTGCTACTTCTTGCGTGCATTGAGTATGATGCCAAAGAGAGTGTGTATTAAGGTGAAATTTACCATGTATTTCCTGGCTGTGGTCGGAAGTAAAGCAAACATGTGTATGTTTATCAGCTAAATCATTACCTGCTGACAATGGCCCAGGCAGCTGGGCATGACTGTGGATATGTCTGACAAACAAAGGCTCAGTCCACTGCCAAATCAAATGCTGAACGCAGCTGAGCAAATGATGGACCTTAGAGGTAGGTGATATATATGCAGATGTCTCCAATGGCTTAAAGATGTGGGCCATATACACACTGTCAGCATACAAATTTACAGGTTCCTCAGGGAGAAGCTGGAGTGCAAGGAGGCAGGCTTTTTCCTCCACAGCTTGGGCTGATACATCCCCCACAGGATGCTTCCATACTTTTCCTCCAGAAGCCACTACTGCATTACCTTTAGGGGAAGCATCTGTAAAGACAGCACATGCTGAGGGTATGGGAGATCCTCTAATCACTCGGGGGAATATAACAGGATGATTTTTGAATAGGACCATTAATGGATGCTGAGGATAATAAGAACCAAAACTTCCAGAAAAGGAGGTGAGAAAAAGGGTCCACTCATCATGGTACTGCTGTAAATGTGCTAGCTGGTCTTTAGTGTAACGTGTTATAATCTTGTCAGGGTACTTCCCAAATGTCTGGGCGGCAACCTTCTTAGCTTTCCAAAGTAATTGTAATATAGCTTCATAGTATGGGGTGACTACCCTCACTGGAGAGGCAGGCATGTGTACCCACAAAATAGGTCCATCCTGCCAAAAGACTCCCGTTGGGGCAAAAGTGGAACAAGAACTACAAAATTAATGATTGATAATAATTAATCTGCTGGAGATGGACTTTTTCAATGTTGTCCAGAAAAAGCCTTAAGGCCCACCTGGCCGCAGGCATCAATATTCGGGGAGAGGTTGGGTTGGGATCTTGTAAACAATTTTCTTGATATTCTCCCCCCCCACAATAAGTAATCTCCTCCTGCTAGTACCACATGGCATAGCTGCTGCCAATCGCTAGGTGTAAGATTCAATGCCGCAAAAGATTCTACTATGGCAAGAGTAAAGGGGGCCTGAGTGCTGCATGCCACCACTGCCTCTTTCAATTGCTTCATCTCATTAAAGCTCAAGGGCACATGCTATCTTAGCATCTGTCCTGGATTGTTCGGATCAGGTACCTCTATGACCAGAGCAACTGTGTGCCTAGGCTGAAAACAGACACCTCCTCTTCTTCCCGAGCCCTCTTTGGCCTCCCACTCATCCGTCAGTCCTCAATGGGTACTCCCTCCTTCCCCAATCCTCACTATGAGCAGGTGGGGCTGACAGCACACATAAGGAATCCTTCACCTTACAGTGCTTCAGCTTTTTCTGAATTACCTTAATTTCCTGCGTTAGCTGTTCTTCCTCAGCAGATAAACTATCCTCTGCACTAGGGCTGAGGCTGTCTTCCCCATTTTCTGACTCAGAGGTTATAGCTATCTGGTATTGCACCCAAAAGTGGGCAGACTTTGGCGCTAGCATTGGTCCTGCACCAGATTCCAAAGTTCCCCTGGTACCCCTGACATTTCCTTTCAGTCCCTATGTGACTACTCTGCAGATCCTATGGACCAGCGTGTTTCCTCCTCTTGTATTTCTTCAAGTATTTCTTTAGCTGCGGTGACCTCCGATCTCACTTTCACTTATCAGTAAGTAGGGCATCGCGGACCAGGTCCCATAGTAAAAACATAGATATAGGGAAGATATCGGCACCCTCCTTTTGCACTTGTTTCTCCAAATCTCTTTTTACTTGTTTCCAATCGGAGATGTTCAAACCTCCACCTGTCAAAATCCATGGGCTTGCTGCGGCTATATTCTTAATAAAATTCTCTATAGTTTTCTATTTGACCGCAGTTCCTTGTTGCTCTAACAATTTAGATATCTGATATATCAGGTCTCTCTTACTGCTTGTGGATCCCTTTTTACCCCAATCCATCCTTACTGGCCTAGGACAACCCTGTCTGCTACCCCTTCTTTCTCAGATATTGGTGGGAACCTCCACTTTGCTGCGCCAGCATGGCAACTGTAGTTTTTCTGAGCGAGGGATGTTGGGATTAACACACAGCACAACTTCAGGTTCTGAAGACAAGCCTTTATTCCACTTTCTCATACAGTATATATAGACCTCAGCAGGGGAGGATGAGCCAGCAAAAGCAGGAAGTTCATCACCATAACTCACATGGCTTAGGGGTAAACATCCTTAGAAAAATTGCTGAAAACAACAGATTGTTCCTGTTTTTGTTCCTGTTTTCAACCAACCACAAGAGTGCAATACAGATCAAGTGGGGGTGCGAGGCCTATCCTCAAGGGACCCAAAATTAGAGGGGTTCTGTCTTGTCTCCTCCAGGAAGTGCTACTTGGGAAGATGCCAGCCACTTACCCTCCTTAGACCTCATCATACTGTGCACCAAAACAAACTGTGATTTCTTTTTGAGATGGCCCTAACTGGTGACAGTTTATAGACAGGTGACCAGGGGACAACAGATCAACTTCAGGGGAACTTTTTGTTCAGGAAAGCATAGTCACTGAGCAGAATCAGGTCAATTCATGGGCAGCAATGTCCCTCCAAAGCCATAGAGGACTTGATAACAGCTGAAAGGGAGGCATAGCCATGGTTTTAAACACAGAATGCCATTTTAAGTTGATTAGTAAGAAATAGTATGAGAAAATGCCAAAAACTTATAGTAAAGATTAAAGATTGAGGTCCTATTGGGAGACAATGAAGTACAGTATGGACATCATGGGGACCCTGGTGACCCTGCTACTGTGGCCTCTTTTGATGATGGTAGGACTTCTATTAGGACCATGCCTCCTAACACCTGTCTAGGTTAATCAGAACTAGAATAAAAACAAGGAACTTGCACATGACGCACCAGAGTGTCAACCATTTCTTCAAGCAATATTTGTAAGGTGTTATGAAGATAAAGAGGAGGGAATGAAGCAGAATGAGGTAGACAAGCCAAACTATTAGATGTTGATATATTGGATTATTTTGTTAATTACTTAAAGTTCTACATGTACTGCCCATGTTCCAAAATGACTTCAAGTGGAACAAAATGTCCTGGAATTGTGGGTGTAAAAAAAATGGGTCATTGCCCTGAATGACCTGTGACCACCACGCAGCTCCTATGAAATCTTGCTTGCTTGACTGCTCCAGCTTGTGGTTCTAGAGTATATATAAGAAGGGAAAGAAAACTGGACTTGGGGCCAAAGCCTTTCAGGGGTTATACGGTTTTGGTCCGCTGGGGACACTCCTTTGTTCCACCCCCTTTGCTGGTGGAGTGCTCCCACACTGCTTTGTCACATTTAATTCTGTCACAATCCCACCCGTCTCAATTCCCACACCTGTGTAAGTTCTGTTCTTCCAGCATCTCCAGAGGACTGTGCATTGCCCTTTGCTCTGCATTGCCAGGTGGGCTCTTAGCAGCCTCCTCTGGAGCATACACAGGCCACTTACACACAACACTTGGGTGATCCCAGTGACGTGGGGCACCTCACTGAAGCCCACGGCTGTGTCAAGATGACTGACAATACCTACTTGTTCAAGGGGATTCAAATGCTGACTAATTTCATTTGTGAGGAATCTCTGTTGTTTGCTCAGAATTTTTTGGTGAAAGACGATGATGTCATCATAGTGAGCTACCCTAGATCAGGTAAGAAAAGTGTGTGTGTATCTTGGGGTGGTTTCATTTCGGTGCTCGCTTACAATTTCATAATCATTATGGTAGAGGCCATGGTGGCTGACCAGCAGGCATGACACTGTAGCAGAAGCTGAGAGCTCACATCTGATTCACAAATTTCAGGGAGAGAGGGAGGTGGAAACTGGTCTTGTTTGGACTTTTGAAATCTCAAAGCTCTTCTCCAGTGATACACTTCCTCCAACAAGGCCCACATGTCCTCCAACAACAAGACTATGCTTTCTAATTCATGCCATACAGCTCCACGAACTGTAGATCAAGAATTCAAACATAGGAGCCTGTGGGGGCCATTCTTATCCAAATTACCACAATTTGTATACCTTTTCCCATGCAGATTGCACCATTTTATATTTCTTCCAAAAATGTTTATGAAAATTTCAACAAATTCAGTTCCTTAAACCCCATCCTTTTGGGTTGTTAGGAGACATTAATAAGGATGATTGACTCAAATATTAGTCTAAGTAAGTTATATGTTTAAAATTATGTAATAATAAAAATCAAAACCATATAGCTTAAAAAATATTGACTATTTGTGACCAACTTAACCCTTGGCCTGTCTCCTCTCTCCACAGGTTAGGGAGTGGGGCTGAAAATCTCAATCTTCTAGTTCTGCTGTAGGGATTCAGGTGACCAGTTTACATCCCCAGGCTACTTATGGAACATGGCAACTTCTTTTACACACAGAAAACTGCTTTTCAGAGATTACATGATGGTAGCAGTTTTGTGCTAGGAAATTTGAAGATAGATTCTATCTATCTATCTATCTATCTATCTATCTATCTATCTATCTATCTACCTACCTATTTATTGCTATATCATCTATCTATCTATTACTATAACTATCTATCATCTCTCACTATATCTATCTATCCATCTATCTATCTGTCATCTATCTGTCATCTATCTATCTATCTATCTATCTATCTATCACTATATTTATCTATCTATCCATCTATCTATCTAACAGTTGCTATATCTATCATCTCACAACCCATGTACCTACTTCTCTATCATGGTCTAAGACTGATCCTGAGGCACAGATTCCTGTATCAAGCAAATGTGTAACTGAAAAGACATCCGCACATCACATTCTGGTCATTGCTAATTCATTCAGCCCATCCTATTTTAGGAATGTGTCTCCCAAACATACTCTTGGCTTGTAGGTTTCCACTTGCTCTCATCAGTTTCTAATCGAGGGCTGCTCTCAAGAAACACAGAGTTTCGCCTTTGTTGGGAAATGTTGTGAAGGGGCAGGAGTTGAGGTTGGTTCAGGGCTCACTAACTGTCAGACACGGAGATGGTCAAGCATTGAGCAGGGCTTGATTTCAAATTGACTCTGACCTTCCCATGTGTGTGAACTTGAGCACACGCCCTCCTCCATGTCACCTTAGAGTCAGACAATAATTATTTGTACTTCAAGAGTTAGTATCTTCCCCAGTTTCAATTCTTTTTTTTAAATTTTTATTGCTTTATAAATAATACCATTCAAAATTTCCACTTACTCTCCTCCTCCCATTTCCCTCCCACTCCCCAATCACCCTCCTACCAGCCCCTCCAGTCCTAAGACAGGTGGGAAGTCCAAGGCCCTCCCCTCTCCATCCAGGCCTAAGAAGGTGTGTATACAAACAGACTAGGATCCCCAAAAGCCAGTACATGCAGTAGAGACAATTTTTTTCTTTTTTTTATTGTTAAAAGAAAAATTTACATTTACTCCCCTTGTTCCCGGCCCTCCCGCTACCCCACTACCCCACCACCCTCCCCAGGCTCCTTAAGATGGGGCAGGATACCCTGCCCTGTGGGAGACCAAGGCCCTCCCCACTCCATCCCGGTCCAAGAAGGTGTGCATCCATATAGAATAAGTTCCCAAAAAGCCAATACATGCAGAAGAGATAGGTCCCAGTGCCATTATCATTGTCTTCTCAGTCAGTCCCCACTGGCAGTCACATTCAGAGAGTCCAGTTAGGTCATATGCTCATTCAGTCT
>JAQHUG010000373.1:1747386-1757913 GCA_028555095.1 Dicrostonyx torquatus | reverse complement strand
AAAGCTGTCCCTGAGGTCATAAGAGCCGCAGAACTCTCATCGTCCCCCCCTTCCCTCATCAGCTACAGCATTCAGGAAAGTTGCCCCTACACCACTATCTGAAGGTGTAGGTGTGGGAGAACTGACCCTGAGGATTGAGAGCAGGATAACTGGTCCCATACCTTGTTCATGCTGCAAGGGGTGAACTACTCAGGGCATTGCAGGAGAGCTCACAGGCTGACCAACCCTGCAACTACACAGGCCTAGAGCCAAGCTTATGAGTTGGCCAACCCCAACTTCCACCACATCTATGATCTGCTAGAGCATGGGAAGGAACCAGTCCTGCAAAACCGATGCTTCAGGATCTCCATGACACAGGGCAGCAACAGGACAAACAAGAGGAGTTCCAGTGAGGGCCCAGCATCGATAGTGTAGCAGAAACCAGAGGCTTCAAATCAGACCCATGACTCTTCGCAACGAACACTTGAGAGTAAAGATATATGGGCAAAAGTGTTTACTGCGTGGCTCACTGTGTCACACTACAGCTTCTATGACAGGATTGATTTCTTTTTTTTCTTCTTAAATTTTATTTTATTTGGGTGGAGGAGGTTGCAAGGGTAGAGGGCAGATATGAAGGGACAGGGAAATGAATGGGACGGAGATGCATGATGTAAAGAACTCAAACAAATTTTAAAAAGTAAGTTTAAAAAAGTTACAGGCTTTCATGTTATATTCTGTGTTGTTTATTGCGTCTTGTATTTCTTATTAAAAGTTGCCACTAGAGGGCCTGAACTTGTTTAAAAACAAGTGTGAAGAATCAGGGGCTCACAGAGAGACCCTAGGGGTATTTTCTTCTTCGGAGGACGCCTCTGAGTTTAGCTTAGCAATTGTTTGCTCTCTGCTGAGAGGAGGGGTGGTCTGATCAGCTGCGGTAAGGAAGCAGGTGATGTGGGTGCTGTGGGTGAAGAAGATCACTGGCAGTTGAGGAAAGGTGACACCTGCATCTGGGGAAGTAGTAGATGGAGAAGATTCATAAGCTTTGGTGCAGGGGAATGACTGGTACTAAAGCATGGTTCTGTGTAACCACTAAAGGGGCTAGGACATCATGTCAACTGGATGATGACAGAAATAGAGGTCTGTATGGACCAGAACACAGTTAGGGAGTATCCCATGAACACTCACGAGCTTTTGTTTTCGTATGTATGTATGTATGTATGTATGTATGTATGTATGTATGTATGTATGTATGTATGTACACACATGTGGAGGTTATAGTTTCATGTAGGGTATCATGCCCCTCAGTTGCTCTGGCTGGTTACTGACTTTACTAAGGTCAGTGCTTGGAGGCCTCCATGGTTAGATTTTTGCTGTGGGGCTCATAAATGTTGTGCGCACACCCCCTGTACCCCTACATTGTTTATTATATACCTCACCAGGTGTGTCTCTACCAACATTGCTTTTAGTTGTATTTGTAATGCACTGAGCCAGTTGACAAGTGATTAAATACTCTCAAAGTTTAGGATATTATCCAAGCGACACACCTGAGTCATCTCAACTCACCCAACATCTGTGGTTCTCAATGTGGACCGAATAGGATGCGGCTCCCTCCAGGGTAGCTTCCATGTTAGGTGTTTTTCCAGCTGGATGCGTCATGGCATTTTTTACATGGATTGACAATATGAAGACTTCAGTAACAAGTGCATTAGGATTGCTGGCATACAGACTCCTTTCCTAGGACATGCTGTGTCTCAATCCTCTTGAGAACTACAACTTGGCCAGATGTCAGGGACAGAGTGGCAGACTCATGTGACAGAGACAAGATGAGTCCGGATGTGGCCATCCCTGTTTGAAATGTAGAAAATCATACTGTGAGAAAAGGAAGTACTACTTTTCTAAGTAGTTTTTCTTACTTCCTTTTCTCACAGTAAGATTTTTATTTCCTCTATGTTTCTTTTGCTCTTCTGAGGACTGAGACCTAATAAGGCAAGGACAAGAAGAATCCCCAACCCCACCTACTTCTAAACATGAAGAGTCTAAAGGTAACTTTAAGTTCTGTCCTCTCTGATAACCTCCAGCAAAGACAAATGCCACCAGTGGCTATGGCCCCTCCTAGTCTAAGCAATGAGAATTTCTTGGCTATAAGAGAGCTGGTTCCTCCCTTTCTGGACGGTATGGTGTGTAGAAAGTGCATGCTAGGTTATGGAGGCCATAAAGATAGAAGCTGGAAGCTGGCCTTTTAGCAATGGCTGTTGCTCATAATCGTCATCATTTAAAGGCAAATACTGGTTGCCTTGGTTACTTTAAAATGTTTAGACTCCAGAACTAAATTATTCATCTCTTAAGATAAAAATAAGAATAAAATTCTTGGGTTCACTTGATAAACTTACATAAACCCTAAAATTTTGTACCATGCAGATAATAAATTTACTAATTTGACAAAATAGTCATATTTAAATTCATATTTTCTTTAAAATATATAAAGGAAGACTCATACCCTTCTTGGATTCATTCATATATCAATATATTTCTCCAATATTTTCTTTGAACATATATGAATATTAATTATATGAAATAATTGTATGTATACATTCATATAATTAAGGCTCATTAAGAAAATTAACACATGAACTAAGTTCTTTTTCCCCTTCAACTTACTGGTTAATATCTACTCATATGAAGCCCTAGTTTGTTGCCATCTTCTGGTAGAAAGAGACTCCTACTTGAGGTTCTAAGGCTGGAGAATTTCAGGTTTGAGGGCAATCTAAGCTATATAAGAGATTGTCTACATCGAGACTCTGTCAAATGAAAAACAGACAAAAGGAGACAGAAATGATATAATAATTGATATCAAAGGACAAAATAGTGATTATGTGGTTAAATTGTTTCTGAAAAGTTACCAGAGATGGGGGTGGAGCTTGGTGGTAGAATTCTTGGCTAGTCTATGCGAAACTTTGGGTTCAATCCATAGTACCAGAAAAAAATGTAACTGTATTTTTGGTTTTGTGACATTGAATGTTCGTGACTGGTTTTCACTTTCACTAATTGACCTGTAGAGCTAGGCCCTTTAATAATTCCTCATACAACCTGTAGTCTACATTTTCTCGGTATGGTCCTGTTCCTGCTGCTATAATAAAACACCTTAATTGGGGTAAATTCTTCAAAGAACAGAAACGTATTATTTCCAGTTATAGAGGCTGAGACATTGAAGGTCAAGGTGCCTGCAACTTTGGAGTCTAGTAAGGTTCCATTCCTTTTAGAGGCACCTTGTTACCATGTCCTCCCATGGTAGAAGGAAAGAAAGAAAAGGGACAGATAGCCCTTTTGTAAGACTACTAACCCTCTTCACAAGGACGGAGTCTTCTATGCCTTTGAATACTTTGGTGCTGGGGAATTTTATTTCAGCATGACTTTGGGGAGACTCCCACAGTCCGTCCGCAGCAGACACTCACTGCTCCTGTGCTAAGGGTCTTCCTTCACTTTCTGTTTGGATCGGTACCTTGTCTGTCATGAGATGGGAGATGGAGATATCGTCTTTTTGACGACAGCAGCTCATGATGGAGTGAGTGGACACCTGGCCCAAGCTGGGTCAGCAACAGGGTTCCTTATAGCTCAGTGTATGGTAGCGCTGTAGGTTGTGGGACCTGGAAGTTCTAGTGCCCTACTCTGCCACAAGCAAGTTTAGGTGCCAAGAATGGTGTTTTTTTTTAGATACACATTAATTTCTTTATTACTATATACTGACTGTAAGTGACCTGTAATGATAAGATCAATTTCAATTATTTTAGACACTTATTTATTTATTTATTTTTATTTTTAACAAAATTTAAAATTACACTTTCTCCCCTTGTCCCAGGCCCTCCCGCTCCTTCACCCTCCTTCCTTCCTCCCTCTGCTTCCCTAAGAGGGGACAGGGTACCGTGCCCTGTGGGAAGCCCAAGGCCCTCCCTCCTCCATCCTGGCCTAAGAAGGTGTGCATCCATATAGACTAGGTTCCCAAAAAGCCAATACATGCAGAAGAGATAGAACGGTGTTTAGGGAGGTGGAGAGCACTAAAAAAGCCACAGTTCTTGGTTCCAGCCTTTTTCTGGTGCCAGTTTAAATGAACCTTCTCTTCGTCTTCTAAAATAACTTACATTTTTTTCACATATAGCATAAAGAATCTATAAAGGAAGGGCATTCACATGCAGGGTTTTATAAATTATCGTAAACTGGTAGATTTTTGTGTGTATGTATGCATGAGAATATATATATATATATATATACATGGACACGTATGTATATCTTTGCATACATGACTTTTTTGCATGCATACATGCATGTGTGACGTGATGTGTGTATGGTGCTGTCCCTCTACCATGGCTTCCCCCTTCCTTCAGAGCCCAGTGTCTTCCCTCCCGATATACCCTGTCTTCTCAGCTTGGGCAATCTGAGTTTTCCTCTTCTGTTCACATAAAACGTTTTTCACTTTAATAAAACTGCTGAATGCTGAGGACTTTCCCTCTTCCTCAAAGAACCAAAGCCCAGCTAATCTGTTCCTTTAGCTAACGAGTTTACAATGGAATCTTAATGAAGGTGATGTTCTCTCTGCTAAGAGACATTTGAACAGGCTGATGAGAGAGCATAACGTACTCCACATTAGAATACCCGCCATGTTTTAGATCTTTCCCCTCATTAGCTAAGCCACCTCCTGACATTTTCAAGGCCCTGTCTCAGCACCTTTTATTCTAAATAGCTAATTTATATCTATTACTGTCTTTTTCTACCCAATTTTCTAGGCAAACCTCTTATCTATCAGTTGCTACCACTTACTTCCAAAGTTGACTAATAGAATCTCAATCATCTTTTATATTCACTGAAGAATTTGTGAAATTCTACCACCTCTACATATTTTATGATTTAGTTGAATGAGTTTTGAAATGACTGTGGTTTTGCTCAGAATAAGTGCACAGCTCGTGTTTCTCAGTTCTTCTCTTCCTTCCTCCCCAGATATTCTCAGGCAGAGCTTTACTGTTCAAGTGGAGGCATGGCTGAAATGGTGGCGGCCAGGAAGCGGGAGACATTTTTAGACGATTTCCAACGTTACTGAAGGGGTACTCTGGAGAAAGTTGGTTAGTAGAGACAGTTAGAGAATGGGACATGGTTCTCCCTCTGAACATTCTATTTGGATACATAAACACTACAAACAAATAGGTGTAGAGTTTAAGTAGGATTCCTTGCATTTTAGGCAAATGAAGCGTTATTCCCCCCCCCCCAATTTCTCTTGACTGTGTTGGACCAAATATGGCCATAGTAACAAAGTAAGATAATGGGTGTGCTTACTTGTTCCCCGAACTGTCTGACTAAATGTATAATCTTATTACATGTGTGGGAGATTTGAAATATGTACAGTAAGATTTATTTTCAAAAGCAAAACAAAAAGTGACACAAATCTGTAGCCTCTCCAAACAAAAATTGGAGTTTCTTTTCCCTCTCTTTTAATCTGAGCTGGCTTTGTATCTTACATTGGAAATGATGATATGAGTTTTTCACAACCTCTTGACAGATCTTGTAGTTTCTGGCCATTCCCGGTTGCAATGGTCTTCTACCAAGCCCAGTATTGGATCTTTCTAGCCAGAAAGCCTGTACAGAAGAGGACTGAGAATCCTAGACAACAACTTTGGTTGTTGCAGTGAAGTCATGTGAACTATCAGATGGCAGTAGCCGTAAGAATGATCTCATAAGAGAACATCTTGAAAAACTGTCAGCTGAACTCAGCCTAGATCCAAGCATCATGAACAAAATTTCCCTTCTACTTACGTTGACTAGAAAGAGAAGATGGGCACTAGGGGTAGAGAGGGTCATGCAAGAACCATGCTTTATAATAAGAAAGAAGTGAGGAAGATGTGTAGTTTAAAAAAAAAAAAAAGGAACACAGGCTTCCCTCTTTAATGGTAGGAAGGCAAAGAAACAATGGGGCATGGCCTTGTGTGCACTGGAGTATGATGTAAACTAACCTTACAGTTTCAAGTGAATTCTTTCCGCATGCAGCAAGCAAAGGTAAAAAGAAGAAATGGTAAGTAGCAGGGAGATGGGAAGTGGCAGATGGATACCAGCGCTGTCAAATCACGAACTGACAAAAACCAACAGATGACTGAGGGGCCTGCTTGAGAGAGCAAGCGGAGGTGACATCATCAAACAGAAGCTTATAACACCTTGCAGAAATTAGCTGGGGAACTGCATTGAGCCAGTCAGCGTGGGTTCCTGATTGAGAACCTTGGGCTTGCTGTTCCCGCCACAGGCATTTTTATGTCCTGGGAGAACGGGGTAGCTTTATCTACTGGGAACGGCTTATCTTCTAGCTGTTCTCAAGGACACTGATTATAATCCCTTAGCTGCCTTTCTCTCTGTAACAGAGGCGGGGGCAGCCTGAAGCAGGACATCAGATTTTGAAGAGCACTTGGCATAAGCATTCATGAGGCTGAGACCAAGAGGGGCCTCCTTGCACCCACAATCCTCTTTCAACAAGCTTAAATAGACAACCTGCCAGCGTCATGTATATTACAGGTATTTTGGAAGGTGGGAAGGCAGATCTGATGGAAAACTCTGAAATTTTCTTCTGGTTGCTTTGGTTTTCTTAGTGTGAAGATACAATGGTGTTAGAGACTTGCAAAGGTGGAGGCTAAAGGTGGAGATGGCTCGGAGTGGAAGAGTGATGTAGTAGGGCCACAGGAGAGAACAAGAGGTCCGGGAGGTTGGTGTTTTCATGCTTAATTGAGCCTGTCAATCATGTGCTTTTCTCCAGTCATTGTTAGGCCTGAGGATACAGCTGTGTCAGAGATAGAAGGTGGAATTTAGTCATGATATATTGTAGTGTATGATAGAGTTAATGGGATCGAGATAATTGAGTGCTCATGCAGGGGAGTGCTTGCAATAGATGATCACAGAGTGCAAGAATAAGAGCCCCCAAAATGGGAAATAGACAACATGAGGAGGGTAAGGGTTTGGGGAAAGTGCTAAGACAAACACACCCCCGGTCACCTTGTGAGGAAAGACACCAGCAGTGTCTTGCTTTGTCTCAGATACTGGTAAGCCCATACGGGGGAAATTACCTAAACCCATGGATTATACAATTAGAAAGTTAGATTGGAATAAACCCCATGCTTCTATAGAGGTCTTACCCTAATATTCCACAGTCTATTCATGTATGATTCATCAAAAAAGTAGCACATAACACAGACACTAATGAGGTATAGGTTCTATTAGCACAAAATAATCAGGCAAACTTCTGTTAAGGTTTCTCGAAACATCTTAGGTTAATTAGCCACTAATTATTTCCCTCACTTGTTTGTTGCATTCTTTTTGGATGACTGCTGCACAAAACAGTATTTTTGGAGGAAGTCTTGAGAGAGAAAGTGGAGCAAATCTAGAATCCTGGAACTACGGGCTCGCAGGCAAGACTGCAGGTGGGAGGAGAGAACGCTGGGTCTCTGCTCCTGCGCTCACCCTGTGCTGTTTCATAACATCGTATTTATTGCTCTCACTGTGCCTTGTTAAAAGTTCTGGGACTCCTCACAATCTGTGCTTCACTCAAATAATTGGTTAAAGTAGGGCCGGATCCAGAAGTCCCAAAGTAGAAGAGAAAGGACTGGATTCTTTTCATGTTTGTCAGAATCTGGGCATAACAGCAGCCACGATGATGTTTTGGAGAGATAGAAAAACAAATGAAACGGTTTAACCCTCCAGTAAAAGGATTTTGTTTTATTTATTTTTTTTAACTATGAAGAAAGTTCCAGTACCCGTGTGTCACTCTTCTGCTGATCACAACCGCCACTGTGGCGATTTCAGTCTCCTTTCGTCACTTGCCCATCACTATGGTCATTCACCACGGAGCCAAGACAACCTTTTAAAGAACAAATCTGGTCAGCTTTTGCCTTGCAACTCTCTTATTAGACTGAGAATAAAATCCAGACTCCTCATTTTTCTCTTCAAGATCTTTCTTGATCAGACACATACTTCCTTCTCTGACCTTGTTCTGAACGCATTTCTACCTCATGCGCTACCTTCCAGACACACTGGCTTTCTACTGACCCGGAAGTATGTATAATTCTTCACTGTCTCAGAACTTGGTCCCAGTGGGTCCTGGACTGGCGAGTTTTCCCGTCCTTGGAAGGCACAGCAGCCACTGCAGGAATTTCCTCCTCCGTCCATACCTTTTCTTCGTTGTTTTTTCTCCTTGAACTAGATAAGGGAGACGTGCTTAAAAGGTTTTTATTTTTATTTTACTTATTTAAAAAAGCCACTAGTTGGTATATCTTCTGTGCCTAAAACAAAATTTAGTAGGCACCTAGTAAACCCTGCCCAATGGAGAACAGAGAGACCTCCAAAGTGGGTGGTGTTGAAGGGAGTTTGGAGTCAGCTGAGGAGGGCCTGGAACTGAGCTGCTGAACTCCAAATTGTTGATCCTCTTTCCAACACAATGACTACTAAAGCACAGGCTTCTTCAGGTCTTATAACGTGTAGCCCCCAACATCCCCAAAGTGCAAATAGTTCTTGAATTTATTCCTTAAAAAAGAAATAGAAAATGTACAGCAATATGGTGTCATGAGTGAGTGACAGAACAGAGCCAAAGGGCCACCCAGGAGAGAAAATACCAGGAAGGGAGAAAAGGTCTGAAAAGGTCAGGCCGGAGAGTGACAGCAGGTTGTTTACAGTGGGATCATTTCTGCATCTCAGTCTGTAAGACAAGGCATTGTTGACCACCACTGATGTGTGTGTCAAGGTATCAGAGAGTTTTTGATTTGAAAAAGCAGAATCTTGATGATTTTTCTTAATTACAGAAAATCTGGGGGTTTTGGGGGAGCGATATGCGTGCTGGAGAAGAAAGCAAACGTGCAGCAAGCATCACAGTAGACAGTGTAAGCCGAACAGTGTGAGCTTTGCAGGGAGAGATTTGGTATCTATAGTGTTGCGGTTACTATGGTGACAATGTATTTTTAATGACATCATTAAATGATGGTAGAGCTTCTTGTAACTAAGGGAGCTATATACTAGCAGCTGTGCTGTTTGCCTTCACCTGTATTTTCTACAGGATTATTTTTAATGACTCCAAAATAAAAGTGTGTTGGATAGTGGAACACTGTTTTGCTATATAATCTAAGCGTGTTTTAGATATAGAGAGCGCTTTGCAGAATGCTATTTTCCCCCCTTATACACACACACGTACACACACACACACACACAGAGGTATGTAGATAAAAACATACACATGGGTACACTTTATAGATGAAGAGCTGGAGGCAAATTAGTTTTTACCATCTTGTTTAGCTACTGACAGACAGGACAAATTCTTGGGGATCCTGACCCCAAACCAATTTTTTCTTAACACTGAATAATGCCTTCTTTAAATGCAGCATGGCACAGAACACACTGTATGTCTCTTTCATACATCAACATTGGAAAGTAGCATGGTAGGACATACCTTTATTGCCAGTACTTGAGCGGCATAGGCAGGCAGAGTCTATGCTTTTGATGGCACCTTCATCTATATATGGAGTTCCAGGTTATCCAAGGCTATACAGTGAGATCTTGTCTCAAAGGAAAAAAATTGGAAGTTGGTAAGTAGTCACAGTGAATGTATAATTACCCTGAGGAGGTTGTGAAGTAGAGAGCCCAGAGGAAATAATAACTAATTACTAATTAATATATAATAAAGTTATTTTTTTTTGTTCTTGAGATAGGGTTTCTCTGTGTAGCCTTGGATGTCTTGAAACTAACTCTGTAGACTAGGCTGGCTTCAAACTTACAGAGATCACAGAGTGCTGGGATTAAAGGTGTGCCCTACCACTGCCTGGCTAGAGATGAGATATTAACTAGCATATGAGCCCTGAAAAAAATTGCAAATATATGTGTTTTAATGTGCATATCCTTCACTTTTCATTCTTATTTCCTTCCCCCTCTCCCTCTCTTCTCCCTCTCCTCTTTGTCTTCCTGGGATCACAGGTATACGCCACTTTGTGTATATTTTTTACAGAGCTATCAATGGATTTCTGACTTTTCCCAATAAATGCCAGATCATGGCTCTTTCCTCATTTGTGTCCATATATCATAACCCCAATGGGAAAAAATGCTATATTGAGAAAAATGCTTGTTAAGATACTACAAAGATTAACATTCTTGATTTTAAAGAGCATATATGCCTTAAGAAAATCATCAGGATCCAACTGAAGTGGGAGTCGGGGGAAAGAGTAGGATCTCCTGTAGTAAGGGGATGCTGAGGAGGAGTGGGCTGTGTCCCGTCACTGCCCAGCTCCCAGCCGCCGGCCTGCTTTTGGCCCTGGCTTATACCCGGAATAATTACACACAAACTGTATTCATTTAAACTCTGCCTGGCCCATTATCTCTAGCCTTTCCTTGGCTAACTCTCACATCTTAAACTAACCCATTTTTAATAGTCTGTGTGTCACCACGAGGTGGTGGCTTACCAGAAGATTCTAATCTATATCCATCTCAGGCTGGAGAACCATGGCATCTGGCATCTTCCCTTCTCCCAAGCCTTCTGTTCTGTCTACT
>JAQHUG010000373.1:1708294-1736139 GCA_028555095.1 Dicrostonyx torquatus | reverse complement strand
AAGTAAGCTGAGAAAGGAAAAACACAAAATCAGCGCCCACCCAGCTACGTTTTCAAGTTGTGAAAAAGAATTAAGAAGTTTAGAGCCAGGTGTATTGGCACCTGCCTTTAATACCAGTGTTTGGGATGCAAAGGCTGGCAGATCTCTGAGTTTGGAGCAAATCCGGAATAGTCTAGCTTAGGCAGTGAAGGAAATCGTCAAAAGCAGAAAGTGGTAAAGATGTAATTGAACAAGGGGCCATATTCCAGCCCAGCAAGCTGCAGAACTTGGCAGCTTTGGCCACGTGGTTCTGACTTTAGAGTCAAGAAGCAATGAAGGAAAGGCACAGAGGCCAGGCATGTTGTTCCTGCTTAACAGCACAGTCCCCCGAAAACCGAAAGCTGGAAAAGCAGTGGTCATCGTCACTGAGAGACAATTGCATCAATCTATCGTTTTCTGTTATGACCATTTTTAATACGTTGTGAACTACCCTGGGCTTACTATGAGGTGTAGTCAGAATCAAGAAGGAAGATTTAGTGAGAGGATTCCTGTTTTAGAGGAGTGCAATCCCTCCAGAACTGGCAGAAGAAAAACATCCTATTGATTCTTGGTGGGGAAAAGATTAATGTTGTTAGTTTCAACTCATGTTGAATATTCCCATCCACTTGTTAGTGTTATTCTTCTAAATCCAGTGGGTGTCATTCTTCTTCTAGTTAATCTAAATATTCTACAGTAAGAAGATGTTCACCATCAGGCATCATGGCCTGAGGGTTGCTTTTTTCCTCCCTCCTCTTCATTGTCATCTTCTTCATCAGTCCTTTTGCCATTTTTTTTTTGCCTGACCTCCAGACACTTCACTCAGTTGGTCTTCATCATTATCTGAAGCACACGTCCCTATCATTTTGTGGCTGCCTGTGATACCTGTCTTGTCTGCATCTCTTGGGATGTCATTTGTGCTCATAGCATCATCATCCTCATCACCACCCGCTTCCTGCATGTACTGAGTACTATCTGTTTTTTCCTCCTCATGGACCAGTTCATGATGAAATTCAAACACCCTACTAACAATTACTAAATACATTCCCTGCTTTAAGGACAACTTTTCTTCTTACATATATTGTTCAACTTTATCAATTTTTTTCTTCTCTTTTCTTTTTTCCCCTAAAAGTGTCTAGGATGATGTTTAGTTATGTTTATACCTAGGACAGGACATATGTGCTTTCTTTCTTTCTTTCTTTCTTTCTTTCTTTCTTTCTTTCTTTCTTTCTTTCTTTCTTTCTTTCTTTCCACACACACACACACACACACACACACACACACATATATGTAATTGAGCTCTACAGTTTTCTCTGCTCCCCTCCAAGGTCCCCATGCTCCCAATTTACTCAGGAGAGTTTACCTTTTTCTACTTCCCATGCAGATTAGACCTATGTAAGTCCCTCTTAGAATCCTCATTGTTGTCTGGGTTCTCTGGAATTGTGATTTCTAGGCTGGTTTTCTTTGATTTATGTCTAAAAGCCACTTATGAGTGAGTACATATGATAATTGTCTTTCTGGCCTGGGCTACCTCACTCAAAATGATGTTTTCTAAATCCATCCATTTGCCTTCAAATTTCAAGATGTCGGTTTTTTCTGCTGTGTAGTACCCTGTTGTGTAAATGTACCACATTTTCCTTATCCATTCTTTGGTTGAGGGGTATTTAGGTTGTTTCCAGGTTCTGGCTATGACAAACAATGCTGCTATGAACATAGTTGAGCACATGTTTTTGTGACTCGATTGAACATCCTTTGGACTTATACCCCAAAGCGGTATTGCTTGGTCTTGAGGAATGTTGTTTCCTAATTTTCTGAGAGATTGCCACATTGATATCCAAAGGGGCTATACCAGCTTGCATTGCCACCAGCAATGGAGAAGTGTTCCCTTTACCCCACAACCTCTCCAGCATAAGTTGTCATCAGTGTTTTTGATCTTGGCCATTCTTACAGGTGTAAGATGGAATCGCAGAGTTGTTTTGATTTGCATTTCTCTGATGACTAAGGGTGTTGAACATTTCCTTAAATGTTTTTCAGCCATTTTAGATTCCTCTGTTGAGAGTTCTCTGTTTAGGTCTATACTCCATTTTAAAAATTGGATTATTTGTTCTTTTGATGACCAATTTCTTGAGTTCTTTGTATATTTTGGAGATCAGCCCTTTGTCTGATGTGGGCTTGGTGAAGATCTTTCCCCATTCTGTAGGCTGTCATTTTGTCTTGTTGACTGTGTCCTTTGTTTTACAGAAGCTTTTCAGTTTCAGGAGGTCCTGTTTATTAATTGTTTCTCTCAGTGTCTGTGCTGCTGTGATTATATTTAGGAAGTGATCTCCTGTGCCAATGCATTCAAATATACTTCCCACTTTCTCTTCTATAAGGTTCAATGTGGCCGGCTTCATGTTGAGGTCTTTGATCCATTTGGACTTGAGTTTTGTGCATGGTGATAGATATGGATCTATTTTCATTCTTCTACATGTTGATATCCAGTTATGCCAAGCATGTGCTTTCTTTTAATTCCTTGAAAATGTCACTGGTTGGAAGTGTCACCTCAGCCCCTAACATCCTTAACCAAATAGTCAGGGATTGGTTGGAGGCTTCACCCCCAATCCTTGCATCCATGTGTCCTGGGAGTCTGTTCCAGGCCTCCTCCTCTGGGAGTTGCCTCAGTCCAGACTCCACCTCCAAGAAAGATCCCTCCCCAGAAAGGATCAGGATCACTCCCACAGGCTGTTTAAACTGCCCCCCAGAGAACGAACACATGGTCTTCTGGTTTTCCTTTCCTCTTCAACCAAACAGCCATATGTGTATATAATGTATCTTTTTAAAAATTTAAAATTCATTTTAGATACCAACCACAGTTGGTATCATGATAGAGGGACTCATTATGGGTTTAGGGAGAAGCCTGGTACTAGGGAAATTTCCAAAAATCCTCAAAGATGACCCTAGCTAAGACTCCTAGCAATGGTGGAGAGGATGCCTGAGCTGGTCTTCTCTTGTAATCCTATTTGTGACTACCCTAAATGTTACATAGAACTTTATCCAGTAACTGATAGAAGCATATGAAGAGATCCACAGCCAAGTACCAGGCTGTGCTCTGGGAGTCCAGTCAAAGAGATAGAGAAGGGATTATGCACAAGGGAATCAAGATTATGATGGGGAAACCCACAGAGACAGCTGACCTGAGCTTGTGGGAGCTCACGAACTCTAAACCAACAGCTGGGAAGCCTGTATATGGGGATTCCGTGATCAGGCATAATACTATGTTGATTATATCTACCTCTTACTTGTTCCCAAATTCTCCTAGGAATTTCCTCTCCAGGTATCACATCTCCCTCTAAACTTCATGTCCTCTTAACATTACTTAACTAGAGGTGAGACCATAAATCCATCTATAGCTCCAATTGCAGGGGATTCAATGTGCTTTTCTGGACTCAGTGGGCACTGCATGCATGTAGTGTACTTGCATGCATACAGACAAAAACAATTCATATAAGTAAAATGAAAAACTTTCAAAATCTTAAAAAAATAGTGAGTTAATTAACCTATTGAGTCTAATATTGCTGTCTGTATGCTCATGGGTGTGGAGTCATCCATGGGGAAATGTGGAACATAAAAATGGGCACACCCCCAAAGAAAAATGACTATCCCTTCCCCTGCAACCATCAACTGCTAGGGGTCAGGTCTCAGCAACTCCTGGTCAGCATGCTCCATGCTAGAACTTTTAACTGGCTGGATTGTGGAGGCTCTAAAATGTGAGCCTATTTTCACCTTGTCCGAAGACCAGAGAATTTTAGCTTGTTCAGTGTTATTGACAACAAGTATGGCTACACATCCTGACCTAGGGTGTGATTACTTGGTGTTTTTGTCATTAAGACGGTCCATACACTCCACCCTGACCAGAGATCAGGAAATTCAAGCATACTTCTGCTCCTTCTTCTGAAATAGGAGGTTTGATATTGGGAGTGACTGCCTTTGGGATACTTGGTCTAGGGTGGGTTCACTGCCTAAAAAACAGAATGCTTATGACTTAATGTCTCAAAGTATTGAAGCAGATAACTGTTCTAGTTGTCCTTTGTATCATGTTGAAGCAGTCTTGTGTCTCCCTGCCCCCCACTGTATTGGAATATAAAAGTGTATGGAAAATTAAATGTGGGTGGATTCAGTATTCACTGGAACTCCCTCCTGGTACTATCCTATGTTTTCTGTTTTATTATTTTCACTCATGACTTTGCATTCTTTACTGTTTTTCTAATCCCCATTCCCCTACTCTGTTAAGGGATATCTTTGTCAAAGCTGGTCTCCAACACTGGATCTTGGGAAAAACTCATGGAGCTGTAAGTTTACATGAGCACCAGTCATGCCATGTCCAGAGGACAGTATTTCACAGGTCTCTGTTGATACAAATGTCTCATCTGTGGCTGAACATTCAATTCCCCCTTTTTTCAGCACTTTAAACAGTAAAGAGTCTCTGCATTAACCACCACCCATTTCAGTAAGAAGCCTCTCAGGTCACAGTTAGGAGAAGCACAAATCTGGGGACATAAGCAAATATTGAGAAAGCACTTTGATGACATGATGACTTAGAAAATAATATCCATAAGTTCTCCCCTAGAGATTGGCTATGAGTTTTGACTATACTTATAGTATCATATATGAATTCTTACCTATAGAGCATGCCTCAAATCCAATCAAGAGAGCAGGTGGTCACATGGTCTTGATACTATCATCCCAGTGGACGTCTCTTCCTTGTGGCTTGTATATTACACTATGCAGGGTCTAGTGTTGGATAAAACTGTTGATATCTTTTCTCCTCCAGGAATTCACATGTCACCTTCCAGCACTGTGAAAGCTAGCCAGCATGGTCAGTTCAAGATTTATTTTCCTGTATTCTACAACCAAAGTGCACAGTGTCTTCAGCAATAGACTCTTAGCATCTAGTTAGTGTGTGAAACCAAGAGCAATGGGGAAAGCTTGTAATGTTTTGGGTACTTCTGGGGCATCCTTGAACAATAATTCATAAGTGGGTAACCTGTGCCTGACAGTTAGAACTTCACTTAATAACCCATTCCTTCTGGGAGCCCTAATCCAGGCTTGCCCTTGAGCCAGGCCCTGTGGACTGTACCTGTAGTTCCAGCTATATGGGAGGCTGAGGCTGGAAGATTGCTTGAGCTAAGAAGTTCAAGACAAATTTGGGCAACATAAAACAAAACGAAACCCAAACCAATAAAATCAACAAAGAATCAAAGGGAAGCACAAAAATAAATCTATCCTCGCTGTTAGCAAAGATTATCATTAATATCTATTAATGATACACATGATGTGGGGGGACTCCCTTCTATATGCTGTGAACATATTTTATTACCATTGGTTAATAAAGAATCTCTTTGTGCCTGCACAAGGCAGAATAGAGCTAGGAGGGGAAAACTAAACTGAATGCTGGGAGAAAGAAGGCAGAGTAAAAGAGAAGCCATGTAGCCTCCACCGGGGACAGATGCACTGGAGCCTTGCAGGTAAGCCACAGTCACGTGGTGATACACAGATTATTAGAAATGAGTTAATCCAAGATATAAGAGCTAGCTAGAAATACGCTTAAGTGATTGGCCAAGCAGTGATTTAAATAATATAGTTTCTGTGTGATTATTTTGTGGTCTAGGCATCTGAGAAAGAGCAAGCAGCCACCTCCAACATACACAGACTTATATCTCTTAGAATATTGACTTTTTCCTTTTGTGAGTTAGGATCTTAGTCCCAGCTAGTCTCCAATTTACAGAGAGATCCACCTGTTTCTGCCTCTGGAAGTGCTGGGTAAAGGCCTGCCCTCCCTTCCCTCTTCCCCGCCATGGCTGGCTTGTATTTACTTTTAAGGTTTTTTGTTTGTTTGCTTGCTTTTTCTGGTAGAAAAATAGAAGGTTTGTTCTAATAAAAAACAAATTTTAAGAACACCCTAAATTGGAGAACTTGCCGATTGTATTCACTCACTAGCTAGATCAAGGAGTCCTTCCTCATAACTTCTCCCTACCGATTTTAATTTGGCCTTCCTGTTGCTGTAGTTGGATAATGTGCCCAAGTGTATTCAGGGCCTGGTAAAAGCCCCCAGAAGAGATGTGATGCAATGATGTTTGGGCACAGTGCACACATCTGTTGTTTCTGTGGCTCCTCTCATTCACTGTCCCATTTCTGAATTGGATTGAGCCCTGTTGACATCACTGCCCTATGCTGGCCTCTTCCCTGGAGCCATGGGCTTGACTTCCTGAGTTGGTTTCATTCAGAATCAAAGTGTCCAATAAATCACCTCTCTGTAGCATGCTGTTTAACCTTTTCAGAAAAGACAAATGCGGTCCTTCCTCTTTCCGGAGCCCAAATCTTCAGAGACTGATGTCTAGGCAGAATTTGTCTCAGTGAAAGAGGCACTGTCTTCCTGAGGGGACAAGGAGGACAAAAGGCTCTGTCTTACAGCAGCAATCCTGAATTTGACCCCAAGCCCTTACGGTATGGTATAGATGAACAGAAGACCAAAGCAGAAACTGGGTGGAGTAGAGAAGGAAATGCTATAAGACCTATGCTTTTTCCCCTCTGTGTTTGTAATTCAATTTCAGTAACATCTATATTGTTAGTACCAATGGCATTTATATAAAGTAGTGAGAAATAAAAAAATTATTGCATTTTCCGTTATCCCCTGCCAACCCATTGGGAAGAGTTTATTAGTATCTATTGCATAAAAGGACTAACTACACAATACACAAGATATTTTAGAGAGAAAGGGAGAAAGAGAGAGAGAAAGAGAGAGAGAGAGAGAGAGAGAGAGAGAGAGAGAGAGAGAGAGAGAAAGAGGAGAGGAGACTGAAGAGATGGTCTAGCTGTTGAGTACTTCTTTCTCTCACGGAGGATCTGAGTTCAGTTATAAATACCCACAGAAAGACTCAAAAAACTAAAACAAAAGCCGTCCCCCCCCATAATTCCAGGGTGTCTGTTGTCCTCTTCTGGCCTCCATAGACAGTACAGTCATGTGGCACACAGACACATGTAAGGCAAATGCTTCTTATATAAAAAATAAAAAAAATTTAGATAAGAGCTGATATCCTAAGTTGAAAGTAATAAAGCAAAAGGATAAATCCTACCTCACCCTGCCTTTCTGTTTGTGAGCTCCCTTAGAGGACTGGACAACGCTCGCTAGAACTGGAGAGACAGATCTCTTTTCCTCATTTCACCCAGCAGCACCTGCACAGATGCACCCATGATAATACACTATTTAACCAGATGTGTGGCCTCCTCATGGCCTAGTCATGTTGAAAGAGAAGCTTGCACAGCTGCCCGTAGTTACTTCAGAGCTTTCTGCCTCATTCCAAACTGGCATCTCTGTGGGCTCTGCAGGTGAGGACTGTGGTGCTTCCAGAACCCATGGGGCCACCAAAAGGCTTCCCTCTTGGTGTTTGGAAGGGTCAGATGTGGCCACTTATCTTTTACCTTGGAAGGACCTCTCAACATGTCCCCATGGACTCTTAGGAATTTCATTGGTTTTTCTGAGGCCTGCTCTATAGTCCAAGCTGCCCTCAGACTTCACAGGTAGCTCATGCATACTTCAGATTTGCTGCATAGCACTGGTTGGTCTTAGACATGCAATATTCCTACCTTAACCTCCTGAGTGCTTAGAGCCAGGTGCTGGGATCATTTGTAGGCATGCGCCAGCATGCCTGGATAGACATTTTTAGCAAATTTATTTCCCACTCTGAAATAGACCTTCAAATGCCTTGTCTATACAGGTAGAGCACTGGCTGCTACCTGCTTGTTAGGCTTGATCCACGCAGGGTTGTTAGTGTAATGAACTAGTGTGATGTCACGTGGAAGGAAAAGGGAGCTGTCCTAGGTACTTCTCTCATCACTGTGACAAAGGAAACTAAGAAAAGGTTTGTTCTGACTCATAGTTTGGGTTACAGAATGCGCAGCAGGAGAGTGGTGGCTGGCATTGTGTCTGCCATCAGGAAGCAGAGCGAGATCAATGCTGGAGCTCCATCTGCTTTCTGTTTTTTGTTCAAAGTCCTCAGCCCTGGGATGATGCTATCCAAATGCAGAGTGGGTCTTTCTTTCTCAGTTAATTCTTTCTGGGAATCGTTTCCAGACACAGCTAGAGGTTTGTCTCCTAGATTGATCCCATATCTCCTAAAGATGACAAAATTAACCAACATGGTGGTCAAGAGTCCCATGACCTAGAGTTATAGAGTTAAGATAAGGTGTACTGCTGGTCTTGTCAGCTAACAGAGAATTGTTTCCAATAGGCCTTACGGAAAGAAAATGGGGAAAGGCATTTTTTTTTTCAGGTCAATAGTTGTATGTCAGGGCTCATTCAGCCAAACTGTGAATGCATGCATTTGTATTTTGAATCAGCAACTCTACTTCTGGGTATATATTGAGATTAACTAGCAAGAGCCAGTAGGGTGGCACACCTCTAATTCCAACACTCATGAGATTGAGGTGGGAAGATCTTGTATTCAAAGTCAGCTTAGGCTAAACAGCAAGTTGTTGAGCATCCTCTGTTATATAAGTAGACCTGATCTCAGAAGCAAGCATACACATAAGTAGAAAACTTCACAACCAAGGCAGAGAGAGAGAGGAGGGGGGGAAGGCTTCACTGATAAAACAGAATGACTGACCCACAGTGCAGTGTGCTGTCTTATAATTTGTGTCAGAAAACATCAGAAACAACCCACGTTTTCATCAACAGAGAATGAGAACACATGGGTGTCACTATGTAATGATCTGCTAAGTAGATATGGGCAGGAAAGAGGAAGACCCTCCAGATCTTGCTGTAGAGAGCATTCTAGAATGTATAAGGAATCTAAGAATATTCAGTTTATGCATTTATATGATATTCACATATATGCAGTATATAACATACAACAAACCAATCAAATATGCATATGAAGGAGTAAGCTCACACCAATATAGAGTCTTTGAATTAAAAATCTTTAGGATGGGGATTCAGGAAGAGCTGATGTTGTAACTCAAGGCTGAAGGACCTCTGCTAACAGAATTTCTTCTTGCTCAGGGTTGGTCAGCCCAGTGTTTCCTCCAGACCTCCAACTGACCGGATAAAGCCCACACACTTTATGGAAATCAATCTGCTTTACTTAATGCCTACTGGCTTAAATGTAAATCTCACTAAAATTATGTACTTGGAAACCTCTTAATAAGTGACCAAATATCAAGTCTTGTTGTGCAGCCAAGTGAGTACATAAATTGCCTGATGTGGAGGCACACACCTGTAATAGCTAAGGTGGGAAAAGAATAAGTTTTGGGGCATCTTGGCTACAAAGCAAGTTTCAGGTCAGCCTGGGTTACAGGGTTCCCTAGTGAGACCTACAAACAAACGAACAAATTACAAAAACAACCACACAAACCCTTAGCACATAAAATTATCTACAAATACACAAAATGCAACAGAAGGGTCTGCATGTGTATCCATGTATATGTGCACAGAGTCATGATACTGGTAGCCTAGGGTGCTCATTTTGTTGATTTAATACATAGAGACTTGGCTAAAATACATGACTTTGTTGATGTCACGAAGTGCCTTGTTTTCCAATGTCAATCAAATATAATCAAATAAGGACACATATCCTCTAAATTTCACCATGGACTCAGGAATAGTCCTAGATATACCTAAAGAAAGACTGCAGCCACAGGGATAGCTTGGTTGCTAAGGGAGCTCTTCCTGCTGCTCAAGGGACTTCAGGGTCCTTGAAAGTAAGTTCAGACTCTTGGCAGCAAATGTGAAAGGTGACTTGGAAATAGCTTGCAACTAAAAGTGAAGAGGCCTCCAAAGACAACTGGGGTCCTGATGGAAGGACTTGGGATCTTATAACTAAAGATAGGATAACCTAGCCTAGCAAGGTGTGTTTGCAAACCCAGCACTTGAAGGCAGAGAGAAGAGGCTGGCAAGTTTGAGGACAACCTGTACTATTTAGTGAGGTGTTGTCTTTTTTTTCTAAATAAAGATGTTTTTTTCTTTTCATAATGTATCTGTGTATGTCTGTGTGTGGGATATGCTCATGTGTGCAGGTGCGCACAGGGGCCAGAAGAGGGGGCTGGATGCCCTGGAGTCGTAGTTATAGGAGGTTGTGAGCTGCCCTGTGTGGGTGCTGGTAACTGAACTCTTCTGGAAGAGCAGTAAGTGCTTTTAGCAAGTGCTCTAACTCTCCAGCCCCATTAGACCTCATCTTAAAACAAAGAAACAAGCAAACAAATGAAGACAAAAACCAAAAGAATATGAATATCAAAAATCAGTGCAGCTCGTGGGAAATGAGTGGCTGTGGATGAAATGAGGTCATCGGTCTCCTGATGACACAGAGCCGAGAGATGGGTGGAGGGCGTTTCATGTGAGCACTGAAAGTCTTTCAGGGCGCAGGAGCAATGGATGTGAGTAGGACCTCACAAAGGCACACGTACTGCATCCTTCTGCCATGCCAGTTGGCGTTTTGTCCCTTGGGGTCTGTTATTTGTGAAACATGAGTTTAACGTGTAGGTTAATGAGTGTTTCCTGGGGAACTACTGGAATGCCATACAGCAGAGTATGCGATGGAGCTGCCTTTGTGGTGATTATTGAGATCTGAAGGTGACACTTTGGTTAAATATTTGCATGTTTAATGTGTGAAAATGTGCATACACATTCATTTTTCCAGTCAGCCTCATTTTGAGAGCTCTGACCCTGTACTTAAAAATGATTTTTCTAGATTTATTGAATTATGATTTATAAAAATTGTACATATTTAAGTTAAGGTATACAAAGCAATGCCCTTTTGGTTTCGTTTGCCAAACGATGCTTTGAGAAGTGTATATATTTTGCAACAATGATCACACTGAAGCTAGTTAACATAATTAATATTTTATATATACATATTAGCAAAATGTATAGTTACACAGTTTAGTTTTAAAAAGTCACATACATGCAAAGAACAGGTCACATCTATACTCTTAAAAACGCAGATTTCACTATAGTTTGTGACAGTCGCTTGGTTTTTCAGAACTGAAATGTTTTGGCTGAAAGTTTCTACCCTTTGGTTGCCATTTCTCCATTTTCTGTCACCCTCTAAGCCCCTGGTAACTGTCATTCTGTTTTCTGTTTTTGTGAGTTCAGTCTTTTTATGATTCGACATACAAGTGAGATTGCATGTATTTTACTGTCTGTGGCTGGTTTAGCTGTCATGTGCCCCAGCCTCATTGTTGTGGTTGTGGATGAAAAGTTTTCTTTCCTTTCTAAGCATCAAATCATTCTCATATACAAAATATATCTGTTACATTTCTCTAGCCACTTACCATTGATAGACTTCCCCTGTTTCTTGGGGCTTTAGTTAGGGTTTCTATGGCTGTGAAGATGCACCATGATCACAGCAGCTCTGATAGATAAAACATTTAACGGGGGTGGCTTGCAGTTCAGAGGTTTAGTCCATCATCATCATGGTGGGGAGAATGCTATATCTTGACCAGAAGGAAGAAGGAAGTGGAATGACTGTCACACTGAGTGAAGCTTGAGAAGACCACAAAGCCCGCCCCCACAGTGACACACTTCCTCTAACAAGGCCATACCTAATAGTGCCACTCCCTTTGGGGGCCATTTTCTTCTAAACCTCCACACTTGGGTCTATATTGTGAATGTGCTGGTTAGTTTTCGTCATCTTGACTTAAACTAAAGCCATTTGGGAAGAGGAATGTTAACTGATTGCCTGTGGGCATGTCTGTGGGAGTTTTTCTTGGTCAATGATTTGATGTGGGAGGGCCCAGTACACTGTGGGCAGTGTCACTCCTGGGTAGGGAAGTGGACCTGGGTTATATGAGGAAGCAGGCTGAACAAGACAGGGAAACTGTTCCTTCTGCTTCAGTTCCTGTTCCAGGACTTCTAGGGTAACTGAGATGGGCACCTCCTCCCCCACATAAGCTCTTTCCTCAACAATTTGCTTTTGACTACGGTGTTTATTGCAACACACAGCAAACTAGAACACTGAACAATGCCAAAAGAGCCACAGAGTGCAGAGCATCTCTTCACGAGAGTGCTTTAGGAGAAACCTCTGGATATGTACAAAGAAGTACCATGAACTGGATGGCTTAACACCTAGCTCTGTTGTTCCGCAGTTCCGGAGGCTGCAAGTTCAAACTCAAGACATTGTCAGGTTGAGTCCTCCTGAGAGTTTCAGACCTCCCTCTTCTGGGTGGCTATCTTCTTCCCTCATTGAACTATCTTTCTGTTTGAATCTGAGTCCAAGCATTTCCTCTTTCCAAGGGCACCACTCATACTGGTTAGGTTCTGTGCTCATGGCTTCATTTTAATTTGATTACTTATGTAAAGTACCTATTTCCTAGTATGGTCACATTCTGAATTATAGAAAATTAGACTGTCAGTGTGAATCTTGGTGGGACGTGAAAAGAAAATCACTTTTTCTGTGTTCCATGACTATGCTGAAGATTGCTCCTAAGTGGGAAAGATATTTTTTTGGGGAAGAAAAGTGTGAAAAAGTTGGGGCTTCTACTGTAGGAATTCTTAGGAACAAAGAAGGAGTTATTGGCACACTGGGAAGCACTTCATGTCATTACTGTTCTTAGATTTAGCTAATGATTTGTTAGTTCACAAATAATTGGAGCTGTTGAGTAATTTTTCATTAACTGTATTTTTTTTTTTTTTTGCTTTGAGTTTTTGGTAATAGACAAAAAAGGGTGGAAACCAGAGAGGGCTCTATTGGTATTGGAATTCCTGGCTTGGAGCAAAGTGGTAAATGGAAAAGAGGCAAATTCTACTGACATTTTAATTCTGTCCACATTCATGAAATCTTCCTTACTTAAAGAAATCATGGGTGAACAAGCAGTAGGTGCCTAAATCCTAGGACTCAGGTCATAGATGCAGCAAGATTCTGAGTTTGGGGCAAAGCTGAGCCAAATAGCAAGACTGGAGCTGGGGCGGGAGAGGGCACACTTTTTTCTTTATTTTTTTTTTATTTCTTCTCTCATATATTACACTCCAATTGCAATTTCCCTTCTCTCCCCTCCCCCAAGTTTCTCCCCCACAACATCCCCTCTCTGCTTCCCCTCAGAAAAGAACAGGCATCCCAGGGACATCAATCAAACATAACACACCAAGTTACAAGACCAGGCACACACCATCACATCAGGGCTGAATGAGGCAATTCAGTAGGAGAAAAAAGGTCTCACAAGTAGGCAAAGGAGTCAGAGACCACACCTGCTCCCACAAAAACACCAAACTACTCAACTATAACATATATGCAGAGAACTTAGGTCAGACCACTACAGTCTCCTTGATCTCTGCCAGCAAGTCTCCATGAGTCCCAATGGGCTGTGATCTCATGGTGTTTCTGACCCTCGGGTTCCTCCAGTCCTTCCTCTCCTTCTGCAGAAAGTGTTTGGCTGTGGGACTCTGCATCTGCTTCCATCAGTTGCTGGATGCAGTCTCTCTGGTCTCTTTGATGACGATTCTGTCAGGTTCTGGTCACAGAACATTCTTCAGGTAGGACAAATATCACTGGAGCGCAGTAAATGAATCATATGTTAAAAGTAACATAACTAGGGCCCAGAACGATGGCTGTATAAGCAAAGGCGTCTGGAACCAAGCCTGATATCCTGAGTTCAATCCCTGTAACCCACATGGTGGGAGGAGAGAACTGACTCTCCCATGATGCCCTCTGACTTCTACCTATGTTGTGGTACAAGGCACACAACACAAATGATAACGTAAGAGGAAAATGTACCCAACAGACCCAGCCTTCCCAGTGCTATAGCTTAGCATTGCAACTCCATGGAGAAGAGCAGCTGTTCCCTCCATGATTCTGTGACTGGCTGCAGTTTCCTGCTGTTGGTACTCAGAATACTGAGTTCAAGGAATACTGCTGTGTGTCACTAGATAGGAAGCAAGCAAGTTCAAAACTTTGCACCTTATTGCTTTGGCGATAGAACTTAAAGGAGAAACACAAAAAAAGAAGCAAGAAGCTACATTGGAATCAGTGATTAGAGAGCACTGTGGTAAAGACAGACACAGGCCCAGAAAACCTTGTGGAGGGAGCACTTGAGATTAGGGCTAAACCACATCCTGTAGGAGCCTGGACTATTCGGATCCAGGCAGACTTCTGCTGCTGACTACTCTAATGTGCAGTACATTCACTTCCAAAAATGTTTCATCTGAAAAGATGGCTCAGAGGTTAAGAGCACTGGCTGCTCTTCCAGAGGTCCTGAGTTCAATTCCTAGCAACCATATGGTGGCTCACAACCATCTGTAATGAGATCTGGTGCCCTCTTCTGGCCTGCAGGAATACATGCAGGTAGAGCACTGCATACCTACTAAATAAATCTTTTTAAAAATGCTTCATTAAATATCTTTTTCCAGAACTACTAAAGAACCACTTCCCCATCTTCTCACTCTTTGTGTTCAGAGGGTATTGCTAAAATGTGTCAGTAGAAACAGCTCTACATATGCCTTCTACTGGCATATCTGTTATCATCTGTTAAATCTATTGCTCTTTCATTTCATTGCTGAAAGAATTGTGCCCAATGCAACTAGAAAAAAATTATCCAGAGTAACCTAGACCCAGGAGATCAAGTTATACTCAGAATCTGATTAACCAATAAGAGACCTGACCCCCCCCAAAATAAAAAAGCAAGCACAGAAAAGGACTAAAGAGTAAGATTAGCCCTGGGATACACATGGGGTGTATATGTGCTTACACATGTGTGGGCCTTTGTGTATGCGCCTGTGTGTGGTGGCGCAAGGTTGGCAGCAGAAGTCATCTTCAGTCTCTCTTCAGTGTGTTTAAAGGGGCAGTCTCTCAAGTGAACACAGAGTTCACCTGTTTGGATTAGTCTACTTAGCAAGCTTGCTTTGGGGATGTGTTGTCTGCATATTTTGTTCACCATGATTACAGGTGGGCTGTCATGCCCCCTGGCATTTGTGTAGGTTTGGCGATCTGAACTCTGGTCTCCATATATGTGCAGCAAGTGGCTCATCACTGAGCCATGCACTAGTCTGAAACCTCTTCCTAAGGTAGAGTGGTTTGCACTAGCTAATTATAGTGCTGTGATGGAGAGGTGGCCTAAGGTACAGTGGTTTGCACTAGCTAATTATAGTGCTGTGGTGGAAAGGCGGAAAGATTTCCCTCTACCTAGGTGTAGATTTTTGCTAGGATTCCCAGAGACAGACAATGAACTGTTTCATTAGCACGTGTCTTTCACACATAGATGAAAGATACACAGAGTGACATGGGGTGGGACTCTGGTTTATGTAGCAGTCTTCAACAAAGAACAATAAATTACAGAGCAGCAACAAGACAAAAGAAGAGGACTTGTGTCTCAGGCCAGGTCATGTGGGAAGCTAAGTGGGTGAAGTCTACTGGGTACCATCATTTTTTTGGTACTACTTTCTGTAATGTCAGCACCAGACTGAGAAAACTCTGTTAGGTGATGGAACTTGGTCCTTCTGTGTTGAGGGGAACAGAAAACGTCTATCATGTTTTTATACAAACTAGAAGGGCACCTGGAAGCTTTTCTTGTGTCTGTTTCTTCTCTAATATCATCGCCTCAAAGTGATGCTTATACCAAAGTGACAGATTTGGGTCTGACAGATTTTGCAACTTTTCGCAGAGAAGAGCCCCAGGAAAGATACAAAAACTGTCAGGTGACTAAAATATTCTGAAAGATAAACATTTTTCGGTGTGTTTGTGGGCTTCTCTCAAATCATGAAAAGGAAAACTGTAGGAAAGACTCAGTGAATGTCCTCTGAAAGAATGCATAAAATGTTTCTTTGTAGCATATAAATCTGTATTTTGTCACCGAGAGAAGCACGCCACTCTATTGCACCATGAGCTAAGATGTCATGCAGAGAAGGGTGGGAGAAAGAGGTTGAGAAGTGAAGTGTCGACATTTGTATTTCCCAGAGGTAAATACTGAAAGTAAAAGACAGATGATTGGATTTTATGGTAGGCTAAAGCAAATTTGAGCTTCATCTCCAAATCCTCCAAATCCGTATATGATCATGAGATGTCCCTGGGAGTTAGCTGCATGCCAGGATAGACTAACGTGACTCTTGTCACCTGAGATAAAGTGTCACATGTATCTCCAAGCTGAATATTTGACCACCATCTCTTCTAACACACAGGGACTTATTTAGTCCTGGACCATGTTTGTGATGGTCTTAGAATATAGTTGTAATTGTAGGTTGTTTTTCCAGAAATGTGTACCGTGAGTGAAGACCTTCGGTTGCATATGTGGCTGACTTTGCTGTGGGTATCAGGAGGCATTGTTGGTGTTCTAGTATTCCCCATAGATTATGTAATGGCTCAGTGTTGTGCAAACATCTCTCCATCTGTCACTATAATGTAATATAGAGAGAAATACCTTATGGGGATGAGGCTAGAAGAGGATTTTATGTGATTACATCACAGGGTGATAGATGCTAACAATTTTGCTTATTATGAGCACAGTTCTCCAAAGAGAATTCCTGATATATATATTTTTCAATTGCTCTTCTCTCTATGTATACAAATATAGCTAATATCATATCATAAATATAAATAAAAAAGTTAGGAATTGTCAAGAGGGATTTAACATTTGTATGAATAGAACAAATTGGAATTTGTGCATATTTGCTCGGGTCTCGTTTTGATTAAAGGATGGCTGGGAAGATTGAGAAAAAGAGAACTGTTCTAGGAAAATATTTACTAGATTCATAGTGTTTGTCTTTGTGACCTTTGGAATAAATTATTGAAGGGCACAGAAGCAGAGATCAGAGAGAATATTCTTAAAATTAGAATAGCGGGCCTGGAGAGAAGGCTCAGCAGCTAAAAGCACTTGCTGCTGCTGTAGAAGACCTTTGGTTCCCAGTGCCCACGTGGTGGCTCACAAGCATCTCTTACTCTAGCAGCAGGGATCTGACACGCCCTTCTGGCCTCCATGTGCTCCAGGAAGCCATGTGGTACTTAGACTCGCATTCAGGCAAAACATTCATACACATAAAAGCTAAAAGCTAAAATTGGAATTGCCTATCAATAATCAGAGATAAAAGCAGACTCCCGGGTTCTAAAGCTTGCTGTATCTGTCTTCTTTTTAAATACTCATTTTGAGTGCACGTGTGCTTATGCATGTAGATATATGGACAAGTGTGTGCAATAGCACACATGTGGATATCAGAGCTTGTGGGAGTAGGTTTTCTCCTCTACCACGTGGGTCCCAGGGGATGAACTCAGGTTGTCAGGCTTTGCAGCACATGCTTTTACCCACTGAGTCATCTTGTTGGCCCATGGAATTCTTTTTATTAAAGCTCTGCCCATGGGGTAAGGACAGGTTTGATACTACCCTAGGAACTGAATGTGAAGATGCTCAGTCCACAGTGGGTATGCTCCAGAAATGTTAAATTAACATCTATATGATCCCATTAATTTTGAGGACTAATTTTATGAAGAAGATCTCAAAAGCACTTCAAGAACTTGCTTGTTACTATACAGCAGGAGGAAGGCAAATTATAATGTATATGAGTTCCTATGTTGTCCTATACATGAATATGCATGTGTAATTTATGAGGCTAAGTCAATGTCACTGAGCAAATATTTATTATTTGTATATACTAAACATTATGAGTGACACCAGGGGGGAAATCAACAAACCATAGTTCTGATATGTGGCTCTTGCTCACTAAGGACTATACATATCTTTGTGGTTCTCGCTATAAGTCAGTCGTTCCGCCAAAAAAGGATTGCAACCAAGGTTCTTTTCTGGTTTTTGTTTTCGGAGACAGGCTGGTCTCAAGTGTATGATCCTCTTGTGTCAGCCTCCCAAATGCTGAGGTTGTAGGCATGTACCACTATAATCCAGCTATGACAAAGATGTTTTCCTCCCTTCCTGTGTCCCTCCCTCCTCCCTTCTTTCCTTTTTTCCATTTTTCTTTTTTTTTCTTTTTTGAGACAGGGTCTCTCTATGTAGCCCTGGCTTCCCTGGAACTCATTATGTGAACCGAACTCACAGAGATCCACCTGTGACTATGTCCTCAGTGCTGGGATCAAAGGTGTGTGTCACCACAGCCGTCTATAATGAGGATTTCTAACCAGGTCTACCTGATTCTAAATCTAATATACACAGTGATCAACTGGCATTTGTAGTGTGGTAGTTTGTTTAATGTCTACAATGACTGGGCAGTTTGTTGACAAATCTGACATTTCAACAGTAGCCACCGCATTAGCATTATAATAATGGAAAAAAACTTTGGAAAAATCAAAAGAGCAAAGCCAATCCTACTCTACATACAGCTGTGGATACGCTATTATTTTTATTTTCCATAAGGAGTCAGCAGTCCACAGAGGTAAAAAGAAAACCCCTCCAAGTGTTTATTGAGCCAGCCGTGTGGGAAGAGCCCAGCTGAAGGCTCTGCAATGGGGATTTGAACTTGGCCTTGGATTTTATGAGCAGGGAGGAGGTGCATAAGCAGGCCTGATAATCTCCCCATTCTTAAATTAGACAAATGACCATCCATATACTAAACAAGGGTCACCTCTGCTCTTAGGACCTTGCCCGTTGTAGGTATTCAGTTTGCATTAGCAGAAGGAGTGAGTGGTACCTGACAGCTCCAACCTTATTCATAAGCCTTTAATAGATTTTTGCATGAATTAATTTGTCTTCAAATTACATTTTATTTCTTGATTTATTTGTGTGTGTATGTGCACACCGTAGCACAGTTAGGAAGGTCAAAGGACAGCTTGTGGAGTTTGATTTTCTTCTACCATGTGAGCCCCAGAGATTGGATTTCAGGTTTGGCAGTAGCTACCTTTGCCCACAGAATCATTCTACCAGACATTTGTGTTCAAAGGTTATACCTTAATGATTTTTTTCTTTGTGTGCATCGTGTGTGTGTGTGTGTGTGTGTTATATATAGAATATGTATGTGTTGTGCAAGTACATTAGTGTGTGATCATGATAATGCATGCAGACATGTGAGCGTGAATTCTGGGAACTTCCTCCCCTGCTCCCCTGCCTTATCACTAAACTCGAAGCTCACTGTTTCAGCTGACTTTGCTGGCCACCAAGCTCATGGGATCTTCCCGTCTCTGCTCCCACCTCCCAATGCTGGGATTAGTTATGCTATTTTAAAACCAGAATTCCAGGAATTCAAACTCAAGTCCTCAAACTGGGGCAGCAAACTCTCTTGCCTACGAAGTTATGTCCCTAGCCCCAACATTCTTTTGACAAGTGCTTGATTATCTTTGGTTTAAAAACTGCATGAAGTTGTTGGGTGGTGGTGGTGCATGGCTCTAATCCAACAATCGGGAGGCAGAGGCAGATGGATCTTTGTGAGTTCGATTCCAGTCTGGTCTACAAGAACTAGTCCCAGTACAGGCTCCAAAGCTACAGAGAAATCCTGTCTTGAAAAATCAAAGAACAAACAAAACAAAACAAAACAAAAAACCAAAAAAAAAACTGCTTGAGGTAAGGAAGAAACATCTCTGCACCCAGGACAAGATGCTCTGTGCAGGTGGGGATATACAGCTTTCTGCCATCTGCTTCTGGAGGATGTGGAGTCATGGCCACAGTAACATCTTCCAATTGCTGTTTCTTGTCCTTTGCAGAGCTCACTGATTCTCACAGATGGGCATTTATGAGCCGGAGTGGAACTGCTTCTCTCGTTAGATGGTTTGTTCATGTCCTTATTAATTGCTGCTCAACTCTAGAGGTGCCAAGAGAATGAACTGCCTGCTGTAATCATTAGTTTGAAAAGCTTAAATATCACCCATTGTATGCATTTTGTATCTCAAGATTTAAAAAAAAATGTTCATCTAAAAGGTGGGAAAAAAAGTAGCAACAGCAGTCTTTTCCAAGAAACATCAGGTTCTCAGTGTTAATTAGCTAATACAGTGGTTGTAAAGCACTAAGGAAACGAAATGTAATAAAGTGTCGCCTCCCTGATCAGCACCCATAGACTTTAATTACATTGGAAGGTCACAGACCGGCTGTTTTGCTCCTCTGGAAAAAGATTCCTCTTCTCTTCCTCACTCTAGGTTTTTCTTCAGAAGAAAATATGGAAGGTAAGAATTTTCTTGGGGAGTATTTTCTGCCTGTAACAAATGGGATTTTTGGATCTTCTCTGGGTTCTGTAAGTTCATTGTTGGGGTCTTCTGGGTCTGGAGTGGCGGACTTGTACAGACACCTCTCTCATTCTGACTTCAGCCTTTTTCTGAGAGCTGTATCTGAGACCCACTGAAGATGAGACTTCATTGAGCCCAACTCTCCGTTCACACCTTGGGCTGGAAGCGTCTTCTCACTTCAGTCATTGTCACCCTTATCACCTTGGGCTATCAGTGTGTTGCCAGAGCCTCTGCCCCCTCATCATTTTTCTGTTTCTTTTGTTTAGTAAACAAAGGGTCTAATATTTGTAAGAGGCCATGAGCAACCAAAGGAGTTTGCTTCTCTGAGCAAGGACTTGCGTTGAAGCTGTGAAGTGCTGCCTCATGTCCTGAGGATGGCATTGTTGTTGCTGTATTTTGAGTGATGCGAATACTTAAAGATTCAATCTAACCGGAAGTCCCGATGAAGAAAGTCATTTATGGAGTGGGGAATAAGTACAATGATTTTTTTTTCATTTGCAAATTATTTATTTCACAATTAATACAGGTTGACATACTCTATAAAATTCTACAGCGAAAACTCATGTTTTTAAAAGATATTCTAGAATCCACATTATTTATTCAATAGTGATCAACAATCTAGGGGAGGGTTATTAAATTCACATTCATACAGTTAACAGCTCCAGGCTTGTTATGTTTAGTATATGATGATATTTTAATTTGTTTATATATTTGGATTGTTTGTTTTGAGATAGGGTTTTGCTGTGTGGGCTAAGCTGATCACAAAGTCATGATTCTCCTACCTCAGTATTTCCCTACCTAACTGCCTCTCTGACGTGGTTGGTTCAGGTTATCTCTTTTCTTCTCTCCTCTTTTCCGTTTTTTTTTTTTTTTTAGTTTTTAAGATAGGATCTCAGTTTATACTCTGTAGCTCAGGCTGACCTCAAATGTATGGTGCTCCTCTTGCCTCGGCATCCTGAGTGCTGTGATTACAGACATGCTTTACTATGCAAAGCCATACACTTAAGAGCAAAAACAAAAAACAAAACCCCCCACCCCTTTCAAAATTCTTTTTAAAAAGTTCTTTTTATTTATAAAATTTATGCACTATATTTTGATCTTGTTTTTCCTTCCCTGAACTCCTCCCAGTTCTGCTCCATCTCCCTACCCATTCGACTTGATTTCTCTGTCACTCTCCTTCTCTTAAAAACAAAAAACCCACAAAAATACAAAACAAAATTAACAAACAAACAACAAACACACAGAGTTTTTTTTTCCCCTTGGTAAACTGATATTGAGCATGGGGCTTGCTCTTGAGTGTGGTTGATTTACCCAGACACTCCACTGGGGAAAACTGATTTTCCTCTTGCCAGCTGGTATCAACTGCAAATTTTGGTTAGATTTTGGTTAGAGGTGGAACTCTGTGTCCACTTTCTCATCTCATGCTGAGACCCCTTCTTGCTTGAACTTGTGCAATTCTTGGGCCCATTACCCCCCATCCCTCCTTCCTTTTCTCTCCCCATCCCCTTCCCTCTTTCCTTCTCCCCTCCCACCTCTCTGTCTCTGTGTCTGTCTTTGTCTCTCTATGATCTATTGCCTTTTTCACTTGACTGCATTAATCTTCTCTCTTGGAAGCAGCTTCTAGTCTATTGTCTAACTTGGAAATTTCTGCCCGTGATGGGGTTTCATGAAATCCAGGCTGGTCTTGAACTTGCTACTTACCTGAGAATGACCTGGAACTTTTTTTAGTGCTATTTTTTTAAGTGTGTGTATGATGTGTGTGTGTGTGTTGTGTGTGTGTGTGTGTGTAAGTCAGGTTGATGTTGGTGTCTTCCTTCATTTTTTTTCTTTATTATTTGAGGCAGGGTCTCACATTAAACTGGGGCTCACTAATGGGTCAGGCTGGCACATTAATGAGTTCCAGGAATCTGCCCATCTCTGCCCCTTACCCTCTAGTGCAGATGTTGGGTACCAGTGTGGCTGAGTCTGACTTTACCTGAGTGCTGAAGATCAGAACTCAGGTGCTCATGCATGCATTGTAAGTGCTTTATTAACTGAGCCATCTCCCTGGGACCAACCAGGAACCTTGAACCTTCCAAGTGCTCTGATTAATTTTTATTTAAATAATTTTTTTCATTTACTTTACATTACAGCCAGTTTCCCCTCCCTCCTCTCCTCCCATCCCTTCTGCCTTCCCCTTTACCTCCCTCCCCATCTACTCCTCTTCCATCTTTACTCAGAAAGGGACAGGCCTACCATTGGGTTTGTACAAAGCATGGCACATCATGTTGAGGCAGGACAAAGCTCCTCCCCTTATGTCAAGGTGGGGCCAGGTTACCAAGACCAGCTAAGCACCAAGTACTCTGATTATAGGTGTGTGCAGACATGTCATTTTGCACAGTGTGGGGATCCAAATGAGGCCTTCATGCATCCTAGACCAGTCAGCAGAGCTATTAATACATCCCCAACAGCTCCACTGTGCAATTATTCCTTTTAATTTAATTTTTTACTTTATTTTACCATTATTATTAATTTACTGTTTTGATATTTTGCAAACAGGGTTTCTCTGTGTATCTCTGGCCAACCTAGAAGTCGCTTCATAGACCAGGTTGGCCTCTAATTCAAAGATCTGCCTGCCTCCTCTGTATCCCAAATGCTGGGATACACTATGCCCGCTTATCCTCCTCCTCCTTCTCCTCCTCCTCCTCCTCTTCCTCTTCCTCCTCATCATCACTATCATCATCATCAGTACTCTGTGTGTATGCATGTGTGCACACACGTACACGCAGGCACATATGCACTATGGACTGTGGGTGGTGGATAGAGGACAATTGTGGGAGTCATTTCTCTCCTTCTGCCATGTGGGTCCCAGGGGTTGAGCCATCAGGCTGGGTGGTAGGAGCCTTCACCTGTTAAGCCACATTGCTAGTTTACTGTGCAATACTAAATCAAGTTAAGCATCTGTACCTCAAATGTGTTATTTCTTATAGGGAAAATATTAAAAAATCTACTGTGAGATCTATGTGACATTCATAGCTGTAGGCATCAACACATTTCTAAAAAGATACATATTCTCCATATTTAGACAGTTTGTTCTGACTTCCAAGTGGGATGGGAGGTCGACTCTTATTCTCCCACCGTTCTCCGTCATCGCCTCCCAAGTTCATTAGTTATGCTGTCCTTGTTAGATTCCTAACAGGTACATTCTGTTTCTTGTCCGCAATCCCACTATTCTAACCTTGGGTCTGTGTCTATTAAGTTCAAAGATTCCCACTAACTCCCATGATCCCAAAGCATCTCCATTTTGCTGCATGTAGCCAATTCACCTCGTCTTTGTGAGAACTGTCTTAGAGTAGTTTCCCAGGAAGAACTGCAGTCATGGGCTTTAGGGAATGTCTTCAGGCTCTTCCGCTTTGTCTCCCGCGCTTGGTAAATAAGCTTGTTTGTTAACGCCCCACTGCACAGACCTATCTGTCAACATATCATATCAACAACATCTCACCAACACATTTTCATAAATTTATCTTCTTTCTGCAAGTTCCACATTCACACAGCCAGTGGAATATGCTGGAGCCTGATGACTGCCATTATGCCTGCTTCACTCAGCAGCCACCAGTCTTGGATGAAGCTATATAAAACTAGACTGCAAAATATTGCCATTGTCATAAGGTCCACAGTTTAAACATCTTTACTGTGCTTTATAATAAGCAGAGATCTCAGACCCTTAAATCTTGGCAGCTTTTTCAGATTCTTTGGTTGTCTTTGAATTACATGTTTTTTCCTTTTCAGACAATACCTTGAGGAGATGACCTAATTCCTGCTTGAACATTTCACAGTCAAGGACTTTATTATTTTGGCTAGAGATCTTTTCACTGTGGAAAAGTCCTACATTGACTAGCTATTCCATTGCCACTCTTGTTCATTAGTGGATAAAATGGGAGTATGTATATTTTACCCTTCTTGAGAATCTTTCAACAATTTTAAGGATTCTATCTATCCCAATTCTTCTCCATTCTTTTTCCTCTTTTGTGAACTGTATTTTGAAGGATGGCTTTGAGAGAAATCATCAGTGTGAATCTTCAATGTAAAAATCTCATCCTTTTTATTTTAAATATTTCAATGTATTTTACAATTACAATGCTTCTGCTTTGAGAATGCTAAGGAAATAATTTATGAGTATGGATCATGTGTGAGTCACACTATTGCATGAAAATCATTTGTTCTAATAATGCATGTATATTTATAATATAATTTCACACTTAATGAGAAGATGACATCAATGGTGGCCAAATAAGATATTGAGGACTGAAATTATGCACCATAGAGAGAAAGATTCTCTACTCTTTTAGGTTCTTTGTCTATGAAACAAACTGACAGTAGTTTAACAGGAGAACAAGCAGACCAGTGTATGCGATCCTGAAAGTTTTGTGTGGCACAGGGGTAAGGAGACACCTTGCAGAAAGAACAAAGGACCCTCCAAGAAAGTGGCTAGAATCAGAGGCTTTTATACTGTTTGCACATGAGTGATAATCTTAAAGGAATGAAATGACAAGGGAAAGGGTTTCTCAGCTTTAAGAGGAGGTGCATTATAGGAAGGCTAACATACAGAAAAATAATGGCAGGCGAGGTCCAGTTACCTGGATGGATCTTTTGTGTTGGTCCTCTATGCTCTCTTGTCTTTCCCTGAGGAGAGGGTTTTGGAAATACCCTCTCAAGGGAATCTGTGATCTGTTCTCAGGCAGATCTAGCAGGAGAGCCTGTTTTTAGTGAATCAGCATCAATTGAAAATAATCCTTGAGCTAGAATGTGATATTTTGAGGATAGTGGTTTAGGATACACAATGCCCTAAACAAAGCAGAGCTTGTGATGCCATGTGAAAACCACCCACGAGGCAGTGTGTCCAGAGCACCAAGGCAGATGGGGAAGACTGGCTCCTCTCATTGCCTCACAGGGTGAGGGAGGAGAGGACAGGGTGTCACTTCATCTAGCACGGGAGACAGAATTCTCTGAAGAGCACTGCAGCATGGAGCAGCTCCAAGGGAGACTGTTACCTCTGGTCCCCATGGACATCTAGGTCTAGGCTTTAATACTAATGGGTAATATAGAAATAAGAGGAAAAGTCAGTTCCTTTTCTTCTATTTCAGAATAATAGAGGTGGAGGAGAAATAAACTGGCTTTGCTGGTAGCTTCTGAGCAGTACGGGAGGAAAACTATCTGATATCATAAAGTCCCCAGTGCTGGGAGCCTGCTTAGGATTCTAGTAGAGAGATGGAACAAGATGGCAACTTCACCGGAAGTCAGGAAAGGACAGGAATAAGTGGTTAAGGATGGTATTGTGGGGAAGCTCTAGACTAACAGGCACACAAATGCTGGAGTAGTCAGATTTATGTACTTTCTTCAACTTGTTTGGTCTAGCCTTCCGGTGTGGACCTTTATAAAACTTTTGGAGCTTCCTGAGTGGTAAAGGAATCTTGGAGTGCTTTTTGGTGACTTCTAGATGGCTTTAAGATGGACTGGTCACCAGCAATACCAAACATGTGCGTTAGAAGGTTGAAGCGTGGAGCCAGCCTGGCCTCTGAGAAGGACTAGAAGGCTAGAGATTGAGTTTGGTCTTGCAGCCAGTTATTCAATCAATCATCCTCACATAATAGAACTACAAAAAAGCCAACAAACAAACAAAAAGAAACCAACAACAACAACAAAATACAATGGACACCTTCTGAAAGCCAAAGCTCAGTGGTGCTTTGTGGTGGATGAGCACAGTGTTGAGACAGAAGGTGTCCAGTTACACAGAACAAGGCAACAAGCATCTCCCATCGCTCACGCTGTGTATGTCTTTGTTTATTCTTGAGTCTTACCTGTTATAACAAAGTGCAATAACATATATAAGGTAACTTTGAATTTTATACGATTGTATTAAATTATTACCTTAGTGGGATTGTGGCACTCTCCCAGGTTTGTAACCAATTGGTATTGACTGAGGACTAGCCTGTTGTTAACTATGCCCTTTAACCTGTGGCTTTTGCAATACTTCAGGTGGTTAGTGCCTGAACTGAATTTCAGTTGGTCATCTGTGTACGAAGCGGGGTACAAGTAAGTAAAGGCAAGCGTTTGTCATTCCTTCATTATTTTGCAATCCCCCCTGATTTTGAAATATTTATCATAAAAGTTTAATATTTTAAATTTAGTTAAATTAATCAATTTATTTTAAATCCTGACCTCAGTTTCCCTTCCCTCCTCTCCTTCCATTCCCTCCTCCCTCCTCCCCTGTCCCCAATCCATTCCTCTTCTGTTTCTGTTCACAAAGGGGCAGGTCTCCATGGGTATCAACAAAATATGACATCTCAAGCTGTGGCAGGACTAAGCAACCCCCCATATTATGACAGGGCCAGGCAATCAAGTATGAAGAATAGGTTCCCCAAAGCCAGTGAAAAAATTAGGGACAGCCCCTACTTCCACTGTTAAGAGTCCCACAAGAAGACCAAGCCACACTTCTATAGCATATATGCAGAGGGCGTCGGGTAGTCCCATGCAAGATCCCCTGGTTGTCAGTTCAGACTCTGTGAGCTCCTATGAGCCCCAGTTAGTTGAAAAAAAAACCCAGAATTTTATGTCATTAAAATACTGTAGATTCATGGAGAAAGCAGGAATACAGGAACATTCTCAAAGAATTAATCAGGATCGTATTTAGTGGTAATCATTGTCGAGTTCCAAGCACCACCCTAGGAACTTTGCATATACTTTATAATTACCATAGAAAATACATGTAATTCTCACTCTTTATTTTACAGATAGAGAAATAGAGCCATAGAAATTCAATATATGGCAAACCTATAGCCAATATTATACAATGGGGGAAAACTGAAAGTATCTCCACTAAAATAAGGAACAAGAAAGGGTGTTCATTGTCTGCAAACTTAATATAGGACTTGAAGTCTTAGCTAAAGTATTAAGACAAGAACAGGAAAAAATGGATACAAACACATAAGAAAAAATACAACTATCCTTATGTATAGTTGATATGATTCTATACATAAGAGACTGAATACGCCATCAGAGAACTCTTAGATGGTATCAGAACTTTTAACAAAAAGACAAGATACAAAATTAACATAAAAAATCAGTAGCCTCTTATGTACTAGTTACAAATATGCTAAAGAAGAAGAAGGAACCTTGAGCTTGGCTACCATTATAGTCAAATTAAAGTGAAACTACAGAGTCATAGTACTCAAAACGTATGATACTAGCACATATCAGCCATGTAGATCAAAGGGATAGAATAGATGACCCAGATATAAACCTGTGTAGCTGTAGTCAACTGAGTTTTGACAACGGTGCCAAAAGCACAAATTGGTGATCAGACTACGTCTTCAACAAATAGTGTTGGCAAAACTGGATATACATATATAGAAGAATGAAACTAGATCTCTGTTTCTCATTCTGTATGGAAAACCATCTCCATTGTATCAAAAGTCTTACAGAAGACCTGGAACTCTGAAAATGATAGAAGAAAGAGTAGGTGAAAGATTTGCTATTGTCTTGATTTCCAGAGGGGAATACCATCTTCTCAGAATATAGTCTCAGCAGGTGAAAGAGTGGGGCCCTAGGATGATAAAGAGTTTCTGAGCTGCCAGGGAAGCAGTCAACTGAGTAAAGAAACAGCCTATGAAATGGGTGAAAATTGTTGCTAGCTAGACAGCTGAGAGAAGATTGATATCTACATGGCAATTACAAATAAAA
>JAQHUG010000373.1:1674248-1693266 GCA_028555095.1 Dicrostonyx torquatus | reverse complement strand
TTTTTTTTTCTTAAAGCTTTCTTGGAGCTCCTGTTTCTCCACTGGTTACTTATTTTGTACAAACTTTTCTCTATTCTCTAAAATACAGCTATATTATAGATCAAGGGTGCTGATTCTAATATCTCAGCCAGCCATGATCTGTGTCTATTGCTTTTTTTCCAGTATATTTACATTTAGGCCATGCCTTATCATTTTTGATGTAGTCTACACACTATATGTAAAAAAGAGTAAAGTGAAAATTATATATATATATATTTGTCCTCAGAAGACCATGCCTTCTCCTTTGTCAGGAAGCTAGAGAGAAGTGTTTTCTTTCCTTATTTCACTGAGAAAGAGTCTCATTCTGTAGCCTAAGCTTCCTCAAATTTAAGATCTGTTTCTCTTAAACTATTTTTAAAAATGTTAATAGCCTTGAGCTGAGTGACTCAGGCTGAAGTTTCTACAAACTCCAGATCACCCCAGCTTTTAAATATCTCATGGGGACTGTTTGAGTCTATCCTTGAACAGGGATTTGTGACTCAAGAAGTAGAAACCTATGATACTTCTGCTCTGCTTTTCAGCTCCATCCTTATCCTAGTTCCTCAACAGGGATGCAAAGAGTTAGATAAAGAAGGTGTGTAATTGAGGTCCTTCTGGGTTTTATATTGCTCTCCAATTGATATAAGCATGTCCCCTTGTTTTTCATTCTTGTCCCAGCAAAGAACTACTGATACAGATCAGCACCTCTGCTTGGTTATATCCCAGACAGCGATGCAGGTCTGACTGCAGTCCCACCTTTTGCACACACAGAAAGGCATCACTTCTCTTAAGATTGCTCACTGCTATTGGTCCACTGTGCTTTGGTGAATTTAAGGAAAAGCACACTTTTAAGATACTCTTTATTTTCCATAATACTTATACTCAGAGTAACATTTAAAACATTTAATGATAATTTAACAGAAGATCCACTGTACCAAGCAGGCATTGGTCAGTACTATCAGTAGTAAGAGGATTTGCATATTTAAAAACAGTACTGATGTGGAAAGATAGAAAGGAAAAAAGAAAGCATCATAATGCAAACTGACCCATATTTATCACATTGTACGAAACTCAAGTAGAAGCAGAACAAGGGACTCAACATAAAACCAGATACAGTGAATCTAATCGAAGAGAAAGTGGGGGGATGACCTTGAACTCACAGGCACAGGAGATAATTTCCTGAATAGAACACTGACAGCACAGGCACTAAGAACAACAATCAATAAAAGGGACGTCGTGGAATTGAGAGGTTTCTGTCAGGTAAAGGACATCATAATGTAAAAAGATTTTCACCAACCCAATCGGACAGAGAGCTAATTCCTAGATGTTTGTTTTGTTTTGATTTTATAGCTTGTCCCTAATGTTCACCTCACCCACTTAGGTATTTCATCCTTGCCTTGGATATGTGATTATACTCCTAACTGTATATAAGTGCTGAGTGTGCTCGCTTACATGGTGCTAGGCTACAAATCTATTTATTTCCTATTTGTTTCATGTGACTTTAAGAAGAAAATCGACAAGCGTGTGTAATAACTGGGAGTTCGTTGCTTTGAACGATGCACAGTTGTCTGTAATGCGTGTCTGCCACATTTCACTCTCCAGCCCCCATGAGCTTCAGAGCTGCTTTCAGCTCCGTGTTCGCATCAATAATGCCACTGTGAATGTGCTGTCTTACCACACCCTTGCTGTGCAAGCAACAGGCGGTGGAACTCTGGATCCCAAGAGGTGACCTTACATGATGCCATTAGGGACTGCTAGCCCAACTCTTCCTGAATCCAATCAGTCATGTGGCCCCTAAACTGCTCATCTCCCCCCATTTTTCCACCCTCCCCTCCCCGACTAACACAGGGCACCCTTTGCTTACTGACCTGAAGCTGTGAAGGGGTGACTTATTTTGGTATGTGACTACCTCATTACAGATGAGAATGAGCATCTTTTCAAATACTCTGAGCATTTTCTTTAGGGCTTCCCTCTCTGTGAGTCGCCCATCAGACACTCGTGTTTCCTCTCTTCTCCCAGTATGCTCACGGGAGCTCTGTTCTATTTTGTTTGGGCTGAGTTGGGGTCCAGGCACTGTCTCTGGGCCTGCAGTATGGAGCTTAATCCATTTTCAGCAACAAAAACCTGCGTAGCAACCATCCGGACAGACATCTACTACAGGTCACTGCTCCCACAGGCTCCGCAGCCCTCTGCTCAGGACCCTGCAGATCAGTGCTATTCTGGCCTCTGCTAGTGTGGATCAGGTATTTTTTTTAAAGTCCCACAGAATGTAAATATACAATATGTTCTCTTCTGTGAAAAAAAAGAAACTGACATCAACAAACCAAATAATTAAAAACTGGGGTACAGATCTAAATAGAGAATTCTCAACAGAATAATCTCAAATTGGCTGAGAAACGCATAAAGAAATGTTTAACAGCATTAGTCATAAGGGAAATACAAATCAAAACTAATTTGGAATTGCATCTTACACCTGTCAGAATGGCTAAGATCAACAACACATGTCAGCTGATGCTGGCCAGGATGTGGAGCAAGGGGAACCATGCTTTGCTGATGGGAGAAACTACTTCAGCCACTATGGAAATCAATATGGCAGCTTCTCAGAAAATTGGGAATCAACCTCCCTCAAGACTCTTGGGCTCATACCCTAAGAATGCTTCATCCTCCCACAAGGCCCCTTGCTCAGTCATGTTCATTGCAGCTTTATTCATAATGGCCAGAAACTGGAAACAACCTAGATGTCCACCAACTGAAGAATGGATAAAGAAAATATGGTACATTTACACAATGGAGTATTACTCAGCTATTAAAACAATGACATGAAATCCACAGGCAAATGGATGGAACTAGGAAATACCATCCTGAGTGAGGTAACCCAGACCTAGGAAGGCAAATATGGCGATTCTTACTTCTAAGAGGACATTAGCTGTTAAGTAATAGCTAATCATGCTACAATCCACAGACCCAGAGAGGCTAAGTAATAAGGAGGGCTCAAGTGAAATGTGTGGATCTTCCTGGGAAGGAAAATAGAATTAGATTTTGTGGGTGGACTCAGGGGAAGTGGGGATGGGAACAGGAAGGATGGGGCAAGGGTTGGGAGAGATGGAAGGAGAGATTCCTGTATCTGGGAGCAACTGGTGGGGGACAACGTAGAAACCTAGTGAAGTGGAAACTCCCTGGAATCTATTAGAGTGGTCCTAGATTAGTCTTCCAGTAATACAGAGCCTGAACTGGCCATCTTCTATAACCAAGCAAGGCTCCCAGTATCAGGATGGGATATTAACCCAGCCACAGAAACCTTTGACCTACATTCTGTCCTGCCTGCAAGAGGTGGCACAGAACTCGTGGGAGTGACTAACCGATGACTTAAAGCCCATGCCTCTAGGGGGGCCCTAAGACCGACACTGCCTGGATGTACAGGAACCAGAATAAGGACAGCCCGGAGACAAATATAGATAGAACCAAACACGACTGGCAAATCAATGAAATGATTTCTATTATTCTGCTATACTTATAGATCCATTCCTAGCCCAGTAACTATCAGAGAGGCTACATCCAGCAACTGATGGGAGCAAATGCAGAGGACCACAGCCAAACACTAGGTGGAGACAGGGGAGCCCCACAGAAAAGGGGGAGGAAGAATTGAAGCAGCCAGAACAGTGGAGAACATGGCCAACAGAATCAACTACGCAAGACTCATAGGGACTCACAGACTGAAGTGACTGACAGACACGGACCCTGATGGGTCTGAGTTAGGTCCTCTGCATATGCCTTATGGTTGTATAGCTTGGTGTTTTTGTGTACTCCCAACAATGGGAGTTAGGGGAGTCTCTCACTCTTTTGCCTATACTTGGAACCTTTCTTCTCCTCTCTCTCTCTGAAACAGAGGAGGAATTGATCTGGGGAAGAGGGAAGGTGAGGTAAGGGACTGGGAGGAGTGGAGGGAGGGGAAACTGTGGTTGGGATGTAATGTGTGAAGGAAATGAGAGAAGAATTTAAAAAAAAAACCACTACCAATGTGATAAATATGAGAGTCATGACGGGTTGATTTTAAAGATCTGATGAACTGGTAAATGGATGTTATCAACATAAACTTGTGAAAGACATTAGTGATGCTAGTTTTAAAGAAACAGATTTTTCTCCTATATCTAATATTTGCCTAGCTGGTGAGAGTTGTTTTCCTATGAAATCCTTATACTTGCTAATTTTGACTTAAGACTCTAAGCCAGCTTGAGGGACCTTCTTGTTTCACCTGCTGAGGTTCTGCTCTCGAAATTTCTCATGGTTGGAACTGTGTGAAATGAGAAGCCTGGAGGTGAGAAGGAAGGCACCAAGTCCTGGTATAGATCTCCTGCACAGAGGGAGGCGGAGGCTAAGGGCTCTCTCCTGCTGACAGTCGAGAACTGTAGACTAGGCTCCCTCACAGCAGTCAGCTTCATTTGTACCAAGCAGATCTTGGGTTTAAAATAATGTACGGCTGGAATGTGGGTTCACTGCTCAGACAGAGCGTGATCTAAGCTATCACTCTTTAATCTAAGGGAAGGGAAAAGCAAGACGAGCAAGAGTGATGCATTTCATTTCTTTTAGGAAGAATATGGAACAAATAAAATGACTACATGTGGGGCTGATTCGAGTCTTTGCCAATCTAGCTTGCCTAGAATCTTTGTGGCCCATTTATTTCAGCATCTTTACTTTACATTTCAAAAATGTCACGGGAGAATATACTTTCTTTAAAAAATGTTTTACACTTATAACAGTCTGTATTGACAGGCATAGCTCTGATCAGTGCATCGTGATTAAGAGTTCATTTCCAGGGATGGTCTGTTCAGCAGGAAAAGTCATTGTCACCAAGCCTGAACTGAGTTTGATCCTCAGGCTCACATGGTAGAAGGGAAGGAGAGAACTGACTCCTACAAATTATGCCTGGTTTCTACATGTGCTTTGTTGTGTATGTGTGTACTCATGTGTGTGCGTGTGTGTGTGTGCGCACGCGCGCATGTGCATACACACAATAAATAAGTGAATATATAAACAGAGTGCATCTATGAATCTATGCTTTGAAAGAACATCCTATGTCTAAGAAAGCAATAGTAATAAATGCCTGTTACCATTATTGTGCTCAGATTTACAGAGAAAGTTAAGACAAAAGAGCAGAAGTAAGACTGTGAAAACAAAGGGTTAAATCTACAGACAACAAGTGCAGACAGAGTGGCTGTAATCATTAAAGAGATAAGCTTGAATACCATTTAAAAGATGTGTTTGTTTTTGAATATATGTATTTTGCTAATATATCAGTCTGTGTACTCATTTCATTCACATGTATAGACACTTATAAAAATCCAGTTATAAAAAAAGATATTTGTGAAAAGCCAAGCACTTTTCTTTAGGGAAGAAGGAGAGATGCCTTGAGGGCGAGACACCACATATCGGAGAACCCAGGATCCAAAAGCAAAATGCAAACCCAATCGAAAAGGTTTCATTTGAGAAGAGAGGCCTAGTTTTTGTCTCAGGCTAGCCCCAGAATGCACACAGAATGCATGACTCCTGAGGTCATTCAAGTTTGAATCAAGGTTTAAGAGAAGCCTGTGACACCAGGCAGTGCATAGTCAGGGTCAGATTCAAGTCTGGCCAGGCTATGTGTGAAGCTTTGAGAGTGAGTTCTAAGCTGTAGTTGATATTAGAGATGCCACCCATGTGAAGAATCTGCCAAGGAAGCTTCTGGTACCTAGTGGACCAGCCTAAGAGACAAGGCACGAATGTGGCTGCAGGTGTCAGAGCCAGAAGGCGAAACTACTTAAACCCTATGTAGCTAAGAAGAGTGGGTTCCTAGGGGTAAACTTTGAAGGTTATACATCCTTCTCCAGATTCTGGTATAGCTTTCTTCAGGAACCCTGCCAAGGAAGGAGTTGCCTTACTGTTTCTCCCACGCTATGGTAGAATGAAATCCTCTGAAAGCATGGGTCAGAATAAATCTCTTTCCCCTTAAGTTGTTTCTGTTGGATATTTTGGTCACAGTATTATAAAGCACTAACTGGCTTAAATCTATTTGGCTGTCTGTCTATCTACAATCCATCTATCTATCTATCTATCTATCTATCTATCTATCTATCTATCTATCTATCTCTCTATCTCTCTATCATCTATCTATCTATCTATCTATCATCACCAACATCATGTATCACATAAATAATAAAGTAGTTTCTAAAGAATTTCAGAGAAATTTGGAATATTATTAAAATGCTAATTTCCTATCTGACTTCATTTTGCTTATTTGTGCCTTTCTTGCATTGCTTCTGTACTGTTCCTTCAGACCTTTCCTGATAAGCTCAAAAAACACAAGATTCATTATAATTGTATTTAGATTTTTAAATACAAACCCAGGAACATGTTCTCTTCTGCCACAGGAAGCTGATGAAAATAATTTTGGACAGAGACAAATGGACAAAAGTGATTTTTGCTAGGCAAAAATACTCAGTTGTGTCGTTCTGGGTGGGTATCTTCTATTTATTCCCTAGCCACATGGGAGGCTGAGCTGCCCCATTATCAGTGGCTTCCTATGCCCTGAATCTTAACATGTGTTTGGCCAATGTGGAACCATTGGGAGAGGTGACTACTGATAATTTTCCCGTTTTCCCCCTTATTTTATTTTTTCTCCCTGATAAGAGTTAGTTAGTGTTTCTTAGAAATCTCTGGTTATTACTTGTTCATTCTTTATTTGAGTCTTTGGATTATGGTGCAAATTACCCTTTGTCCATTCACTGTGACAGGAATGGTGACAATTATGTTACTACTAGCCTTGGATGACTCCTCTATGGATTCTGGTTCATTCCAACATTGCTTTTCGTGTTAATATCCATATACAAAAGTGTACCATCTGTTTTTGTTGCAACCTTAACTGGTAAAACTACGATGATGATGATGTTACTATCAATCAGTCTATTAAACACATAGCAACGCTTAATGTCAGTGATAAAAATTTATTTCCTTTTACCTAAGAGAACATTACTTTAAAACAGAATTTCAAAGGCCATGTGACTACCAGACTCTTATGGACATGTTCTGAAGCAAAATAAAACTTTGTATGTGCACCTGACAGTTTGGAAGGTGGATGGCAGGCAACTTTCATTCATCCTTCAGGGAGGCCCGCCAATTTTCAAAATTTTCTTGATTCCTGTAAAAAGATGGCTTAATGAAACTAACATATAATTATGATTTAAAAGGAAACACAATGACTTCACATCATGTTTTAGGAGGACATTTTGACAGTGAGATCTACTTAACCTCAGAAATGTTAGACAAACTGAACTCTTTTCCACTGAAGAGGATGATAGCGGAAACTGAAGGCATTTTGTTGCTCTTGAAGTTGGGTGGGAAGGATCAGAGTGAGAAAAACACTTTGTGCTTTTTCTCCTGCTGTCTTCTTTCCAGATTATACACGAATTATTTCAAGTCAGTCTGCCACTTTCACTCACAGAGTATTTGTTGAGTGTCCAGCACATGTCAGAGACTGTGTCCAATAAATTACCAATAAAATGCATATATACTGTAAATGGGAATTTGTTAGGTTGGCTCCCATGATTAAGGTTGTCTGGATACCAAGAAAATTCAGTAGTTGCTCAGGCCAAGAAGCTGTAATTAGCAGCTCCACTCTGTAGGAAATGATTATGTATTATGTAGTCGTTCGAAACTCCCCAATAAGTAACATTCATTCATTCATTGTTGATTGAAAATGCATACCTTGGGCTCCAAAGGGGTACAGAAGAAATCCTTTGATGTGAAAATCTTGTAATTTCATGTCAAAATGCCATTTAATCTAGGCAGGTGAGTGTGTGTGTGTGTGTGTGTGTGTGTGTGTATGGGTGTGCATGCACATGAGCCTGGCCCTCAAGTTGTAGTTGTGAGCCCCCATGTGGGTCTTGGGAATCAAACCCTAGTCATTTGGAAGAGCAACAGTGCTCTTAACCTCTAAGCCCTCTCTCCAGCTCCCACATTGCTTTTGGAGACTGTCTCTCACTGAACCTGGAGTCACTGATTGGCCAGCAAGCATCTGGCTTCTCCAGTGCTGTGTATAGCATATGCAGCCACTCAAGCAATTTATGTGGGATGCTGGGTATCTGGACAGAAGTCCTCATGCTTGTGTGGCAAGCATTTTAACTAACTGAGCCACCACTCAGCAAGATGTGATCTTGGGTTTTCAACAGCAGATGCCCAGGCTTTCCGCAGAGGCTGGAAAGTGAAGAGATGTCCCAGTGCAGGAGACATAGACAGAAGCCTGAGTAAAAGGTTAAGGTAAAATCTTTTAGTGCTAGTGAACAAGACTATGTCTGCTCTGCTGTCTGGCACTTAAAAATGTGGTACATTAAAATTTTTTACTCTGTTGATATACTGGCTGATATACATGGGAGGCCTGCCTTTGTCTGAAGAGAAAGGAGGAGGAGTGGATTGGGGGGTGGGGAAAGAGGGGAAGTTGGGTAGAGGACCTGGAAGGAGAGAAAGGAGGGAGGGAAAACTCTGACTGGACTGGTGAAAAATTAACTAATTAATAAAAATAAATAAAAAATGAGACCCACAAAAGAACCAACGACAAAATCTTTCCTCTGTTCTGACTCTGGAATTATACTTGTGTTCAGCTAGTGCTGAAAAACTGCAAGATGGCTGTCCTGTCTCCCACTTCGGGGAAAGGGGTCTTTGGCACCTGATAATGACTTTTCCTCCCGCTTTGTCTGTGTAATTGCCATGTACTCTTGAGAGAATGTATTGCTATATAAAAATTCAAATGCAAATATTTTTCCCTCAAGAAGCCTGCCTTTGAAATCTTTTGTGTAATTAACATTCTGCTGTTTGACTAAAATATTTATTTAAATAGCTATGTGTCTTATAGTTTCCATTTTTCTGAAATACTCTTTTAGCTGTGGGGTCTATAAGGCAAGCTTTTAATTTTAGAGAAAATAATCTATAAAGTAACATGCACCTTCTTTTGGTCAAGATTTCTGCTTGAAAGAGAAGGTGACTTAATTACTCATAATTTCAGTGAAAATCAAAGTCCCTAAGGTGGCCCAAAGATTGCCATCAATGAGGTAAAATTAGGATTTCAGACGAAACACACCACTGGGAACCTGAGTTTTTAGCTGTCTCGTTAGACTTGTTTTACAAGCCACATGAAAGTGTTCCCAGTCTTCAGGGAAGTAATGGATGGGATCTGGCTGCTTTTGTACTAGCTTTTAATTCTCAGCCGTGGACTTACATTTTATTTGTGTTTTTTCCCCCAGTAGGATTGTAAATGTCCCAAGTACCTGGTTAGCATAGCTTTTACTCACAGCTGTGAATCTGTTAGCACTGAAGGCCCATGAAGGGAAAGCCATTTCTCCTAAAAGGATAGGGTCTACCTCTTGATGGAGACAGTGTTGCCTCATCCTGTAGGAACTACCTCACTTGTACAGGTCAATCACCTGGCCAAGGGCCACCCCTCAGAAAGGGTGAGTTCACTTTAAGCTCTGCTAAAGATATGGGCGGAATAATTACTTGTCCTTTAATGAGATAAAAGTAATTTTCCTTCCCAGAATTCCTCCCCCTAGCACAGTCCCTGGAAGCTGCCTTGAAGCCCTGTTGAGTCTGTCCACTTTGACATAACTTTCCATTTTTCTTCTCTGTTTCTTTGGATGCTGGTGAGGACCTCAGTATTTCTGGTATTTCCTTGCTCTTTCTCTAAAACTTTCCTTTCCTTACTCATTCTGAAGTAAGCCTAAATTAAGAATCCAAGAGCTAATATGGGTTAAGTGGCAACTCTGAAATTGCCTTTGGCATTAGGTTTGTGCCACTACTAGTTTCCAACAACAATCTATGATAAACATACTATTTACAAATTTTTGCCTCTATTTTTGTTCTATACCAAATTTTAGATGATTGAATTCTATATTATCAGAATTCTTCTGAGGTTCTCTCAGACTGGGAGAGAGAAATGCATCCCAGGACATTTTCCTGGAATTTGATGACTTGCAAGAATTCACAGAGGACCCGCAGAACCCCCATGGTGGTCTATATGTACACACACTGAATTCTGAGCTGAAATATACTTGGATTGAGCTTCAATTTTTATATCCCTTTCTAGGAAGGCCATGGTGCACATTGCACATGCGCTGGAAGATGTATCACAAGGCTCTTCATATCTGACAGTGTTCAGAGCCAGTGCTCCGGCAGTTCAGGGACAAACTGATAGAGCCTTTGTTCTCATGTACAGACTATTACACTTATGTTCTTCAATGTTTCCCTGTTGCCTGACTGTCGAAGTCTCAGACCCCAGCCATTGCTGTTGTAAGGAGGTGGAAATTTTGAGAGGTAAGGTTTGCTGGGAGGTTTGGGGGGATACACCCTTGAAGAGGATTGTGGGACTCCCCCATCTCTTCCTTTTTCTTTTCCTTACTGTTGAGTATTGTTTTGCTATGAAGTGTTGTATCCGTACCTCCTACTAGAGAGGATTAAATGCAGTAAATCTACCAGATCTTAGATAGGAACTCCTAAAACTGTGAGCACAAATAAGCCTCTCCTCTTAGAAGCTGATGACCCTAGGTCATCTGTTATAGTTACAGAAGTCTGATGAACTAGAGAAAAGAAATCAGTTGTAGATTATAGAAGCTAGAGCAGTGGTTCGCAACCTGAGAGTCTTAACCCCTTTGGAGGTAAACTACCCCTTCATAGCAGTTGTCTCAGATCCCCTGCATATCAGATATTTATATTATAATTCAAAACACTAGCAAAATTACAGTTATGAACTAGCAGTGAAAATCAACCTGAGGAGCTGTATGAAGGGGCTGCAGCACCGGGAGGGTTGAGAAGCACTAAAGCGGAGAATGTTTGCCGTTCTGCTCAGCTGCCCTCCTCTTTCTCCTCCACCTCCTTCCTCCTGTTCCTCTCTTTTTCTTTTTCTTCTTCATCCTTCTCCTCTCTTCTCCCACTTTTCACTTCCTCCTCTTCACCCTTTTGTTTTTTGCTTCTTTTGAATCAAGGTCTTGCTGTGTAGTTCAGCTTGGCCTGTGACCTGCAATCCTCCTGCTTTATTCCCTTGTGTACTGGTATCATAGACTACAACGCTGTTCTTTCTTCAGAATTCACAAGTTGATGCTTTCAATAATTGCTAACATTTTAATTAAAAAATTAAATTGGCATATCCATTGTACTTACCTATGTGGTATGATACTATGTTTCATCCCTCATGTACATGTAGTGATCCAATGTAACGATCTGATGAGGATGATTACCAAATCACTATGTTACACATTTGTCATGTTTGTCCTTTGGAAGAAAGCATCCACAAACCTCTTTTTTAGCTATTTTAAAATATTTATTTCTCTCTCTCTCACACCGGGAATCAAACTCCTTGCACATGTCAGGTAAGTGCTGTGGCACTGAGTGACATCCTAGCCCAATTATTGTTTACTATAGTCACTCTATCATGCAATAGAAGAGTGGAGTTTATCCCTACTCCCCAACCTTTGAACACCCTCTTCTCAGCTTCCCTCAGCCCTCTTCTCCCCACTCTCTGGTAACCACCTGTGATGAATAATCTTGGTTGTCAACCTGACAGGATCTAGGATCATATAAAAATGAACTTCTAAGATTCATCCTAAATGTGAGTGGTATCGTTCTGTGGGCTGAGGCTCCAGAGGACTAAAAGAAGGAGAAACGAACGAAGAGCAGCAGTGCTCAACCCTCTCTGCTTCCCAGCTGCAGTGTGTCCAGCTGCCTCAAGTTGTCAGGCAATGATCCATTGGCTTCAGAATTCTGTCACCAATATTGGGATAGCTAAAAAGCAAGGCCAAATAAATTCCACACTGAAAGAACATGGAGTTTGGGTTGGAATCTCTGTTCTTGGGTCTCTTGCAGTTATCTGAGTTTGGGAGTATCATTTGGTTTTCTGAGTTTCCCTATGTATGGGTGGGGATAATGCAATTGCTGCTTAGTACCAGAATTATTTTTTTTCAATTATGTGTGTGGAAACTTGGTATTATGTGTTTGATTTCCAAAACATGTTTTAAATTGCTTCTTAAATTCTAGATGAGTACAAGGCCTGGTATTCTAGTCAGTGAGTTGAGTTATTAAACACTTGTGGATGATTCTTTAGCTTTATAACCAAAATAATCTTTTGTGTATAACAAATAAAGAAAAGAAAAATAACAAAACTCCTCTCCCAGGAAGAGAGCCCCACGAAGACTGATAACTGGGCTGCTTCTCCACTCAGGTACAAACAACCCCTGCTAGATCAGAGCCGCAGCTGGTCCAATTCAATGCTTGGCAGCCAGTTGTGTTTTTCTCTGCTGGAACTTGCAGAGTGAAGAATAGCCTTTGAAAAATAGGCTCTAGTCCTTTCTCAGATGATGCTCACGAGAGGCTAAGCTCTCGGATAAACTCCTCATCCATTAACATTTTGAGCAAGCTCCATAGCAGTCAGGCTTTTGTTAAACCTCCTTCCGGAACAGAGAGCAAGTATTACTTACTCATCAGTCAGACAGTCTCGAGCGCTCTTTCTGTCTGTAAGACTCAGAAGGTATTGAATAAGTGTTGATGATATAGGCAAGACAAGAAAGTAACAGGAAGTGCTGGTAGTTAGTGATCCGTAACAGGAAAAGTACCATAAAAAGGTTAAACTTTTCTTAATGTGATTTTTTTTAAAAATGTTTTTTTTATTCTTTAAAATTTTGTACACGTCTACAATAATATGGTCATAGCTAACTCCTTTTTTTTAAGGCAGGTTCTCTATGATCTATCTATTATCTATCTATTTATCATCATCATCTCTAGATTATTCTCATGAAAGAAAACATGTTCTATCTATCTTTTCCCCTTTTTTTGTGTCTCTCCATATATACTTTCCTCAGCGCCTTTGAGGCATAGGTATATTCTTTTTTTTTTTTTGGTTTTTTGAGACAGGGTTTCTCTGCAGCTTTGGAGCCTGTCTTGGAACTAGCTCTTGTAGACCAGGCTGGTCTCGAACTCACAAAGATCCACCTTTCTCTGCCTCCCGAGTGCTGGGATTAAAGGCGTGCGCCACCACCGCCCGGCCTAGGTATATTCTTTTGAAGGTGACTGATGAGAGTGAATATTTTCTTTCAGAGAGTGGGAGATGACTTGTGTTTTGGAAAATGTAACACATCCATTGAAGAAAAAAATACAAATAATATTTTTTTAAAAAATGAAACAGGACATATGGTTTTGAAGAAGAATAAGCTAATCAGAGGAAAGAAGACTTCAGGTGTGGAGGCATGTGCTGAGTTCAGAAAGGAAATCCTTCAGAAAGACTGGGCCAGGGTTTGGTAGGGCTTCTGGCTCCCTGACATTCTTCCCTACTGCAGATTTCCAGTGTTTAAATGTTGAACAATCCTGTAGCTATATTAGGACATTCTCCTCTATCCACCTCCACTCTCCTTAGGGACGGTACCATTCTCATGGTTTTAGCATCTTCGTTTTGCCTAGCTCCTGGCTGTGTGTCTTCAGTCAGTGTCTGTGCTCTAGATTCTGTACTCTGTAGTTAAGCATCAGTTGACTCTTGTCCATAAACAAATAACCAAATTTTCCTGTATGTGTCTAGCATGGAGAGCATTTGTACTACTCTCCCTTTCAAGCAAATGTCTGCCTGGTTCTTCTTTCTCTATGCAGATGGCAATTCAGCCCTTCTAGTTGTTTATAGCAAATATTGCAAACATGCTTGACATTGCTTTTTCTCATGTCTTGAATCTTCTTCATCAGCAAATTCTGTTTAGTTGACCATCTTGGTTCTGGCACTCCAGCCCACACCACTGTCAGTTCTCTGCCGGATTATGCTAGTTCTCCTTCCTCCTTGCAGTGCTACTTCCGTTACCACTTCTCCACAGAGATCCTATCGACATGTTGCTCTATGAGGCGTCTCACTGCACTTAAACACTGGCTATGAGCAGACTTATTTCCTGTAACATATCTCTGACTTCGTCATTAATTAATTAACCAATTAGCTAAGTAATTCTTGACACATTGGCCTGTTTGCTAGTCCCTGAATAAAGCAGGAGACCTCAGGGTCTTTGAACTTGCTTCACCCTCTCTTTGGAATTCCCACCCTTGATGTTCGCAACACTAGCCCTTTCACTTCCTTTAGATCTTTCTTTAAAAGCCATTTCCCCTTGATATTTGGAAATTTTATTTCCTTTTCTCCTGCTTTATTCATTTCTCCTTAGTAATTACTTTTGTATTTATATCTTATATTTATATATATTTATATCTTATTTATATTTTATATTTATATCAACAATAAATATTGTTGGATCTCTGGTGCTTTGAATATGTCTACCTCAAAGTAAATAGTATTTCTTGAGTGAACAAATTAATAAAATACCCTTTCCAATTATTCAATTATTTCAAAAACGGTGGAGGAATTATGGAAGACACAGATGGTGAACAGGATTCTCCTTGCAAGTGTACTGTTAAACAGGCATGGAGTATAGGGCCTGTAATTTCCTTCAGTTCCACAAGGCTTGATATCCTCTTTTGCAGAATGAGGCAGTTAGACGGTGGCTTATAGCTCTTCCATCTATCTCTGTGGTTATGTAACTAATAATCTATGTAACTCTAATAATCTATATGCTGCCCTGAGACTCGTTTTCCTCAAACTTTATCTGGGAACTTCCCATGTTGCTTCTTTCACATCTGGCTCCAGACTCCTCAGACTCTGCCCTTCTTCTTCCCAGCACTTTTTCTGCCCCCAAAATCCTGCTGAGCTATCAGCCAATCAGCTTTTTATTAGCAATAAGAGAAACACATTTTCACAGAGTACAGAAGGATTATTTTATAGCACAGAACGTTTTGTGAATCTCATAAAGAGTACATTTGTGTGTCTGTTTTATTTAAGGTTAGTTCTAATATCTTTGTCTTCAAAGGGGGACCAAAGCTAGATAGTGGCCAGGAGAAGAGATAATTACTTAGTGTGTCAATCCACTGACTTCAATTTTCATTTTCCATTGTATCTTAACACATTCCCTCACCACAAGGGCAAATTATTTTGTATTTCTGAAATCACTCTGGGAATGTATTATTATGCTCCATAGTTTCTGAAGTAATTCTACATATATCATGGGTCAGATTTTATGTGTGCCCAATCACAGCAGCCAGAAGCAGGAGCCAGCGGGTGGTTAATTGGTAGTGCCACAGAGAAAGTCAGGAGTCGGCCAAGGCAAAACAGAACAAGAAGTGTTCTTTTATAGCAACACAGCTTCCGCGTTGCCATGCTAAAGTCAGAATGGATAGCATGCTTGCTAAGTCTCTAAGTCGGGAGTGCTGTTGTAAGAAACATTTCTTTTCCTGTAATTCATGGGCCAGGGATGTCACAGGGCTGTTGGAGGTTGGCAGTGACACAGAATGGAGCCAACAGAACTTCTTGTCTTTGGGCCTTCTGGGTAAAATCACTCTTTGCTGCTAAGATCATGTGATAATATTTCCACATGGACATTTATTCAGAGAGGGAATAACTCTGTTATATAAATTTATGGTTAAAAAGGGGAGCAAAATGTTATTAATTATAAAACAGCTCAATATGTTTCTCAATTGACAGCGGAAGTGAATGATGCCATATTAAAATTGGTAATTATTAACAAATGCAGAATACAAAGACCAGAGTTCTAAGCCAAACTTTGATTAGCCATCAAATTTATCATAACCCAGAAAACATACATTAAATACAAAGATCTCTATTTCCAGACTAAGTGGTAACATGGTCTGTTAATGACTAGAACAACTCTGAACTAAGCCCATCTTGGTGTATTTGTCTCTGATAAGGTGGTCTTAGAGACCAGGGAGTGTCAAATAGGATTCTAAGCTTAGGTAGAAAAATTTGGTGGAAAAATCTGGGTAATTGTGTCTAACTATTGGGTTCCATTGAAACACCATCGCTTTTAAATTGTTTTTATTGAGCTGTATATTTTTCTTCGCTTTCCCCTTTCTATCCCCTCCCCTTCTACCCTCTCCCATGGTCCCCATACTCCAAATTTACTCAGGAGATCTTGTCTTCTTCTACTTCCCATGTAGATTAGAACCATGAATGCCTTTATTAGGACTTAGGATCTTCTTTGTTGTCTAGGTTCTCTGGGATTGTGAGTTGTAGACTGTTTTTTGTTTTTGCTTTCTATCTAAAAGCTACTTATGACTGAGTACATATTATATTTATCTTTCTGGGTCTGAGTTATCTCACTCAATATGATATTTTCTAGATCTATCAATTTACTTGCAAATTTCAAGATGTCATTATTTTTTTTACACTGTGTAATACTCCATTGTGTAAATGTAACACATTTTCTTTATCCATTCTTCGGTCAAGGGGCATTTAGGTTTTTTCTAGGTTCTGGCTATGACAAACAATGCTCCTATGAACATAGTTGAGCACATGTCCTTGTGGCACAATTGAGCATCCTTTGGGTATATACCAAAAAGTGGTATTGCTGGTTCTAATTTTCTGAGAAATCTCCATACTGATGTCCAAAGTGGCTGTACCAGCCACTTTGCACTCTCACCAGCAATGCAGGAGTGTTCCCTTTACCCCACAACCTCTCCAGTATAAGTTGTCATCAGTGTTTTTTATCTTGACCATTCTTACAGGTGTATGATGGAATCTCAAAGTTGTTTTGATTTGCATTTCTCTGATGACAAAAGATTTTGACCATTTCCTTAAGTATCTTTCAGGCATTTTCGATTAATCTGTTGAGAGTTCTCTGTTTAGGTCGTTACTCCATTTTAAAATTGGATTATTTGTTCTTTTGATGATCAATCTCTTGAGTTCTTTGTATATTTTAGACATCATGTCTGATTTAGGGTTGGTGAAGATCTTTTCCCACTCTGCAGGCTACCATTTTGTCTTATTGACTGTGTCCTTTGCTTTACAGAAGCTTTTCAGTTTCAGGAGGTCCCATTTATTAATTGTTTCTCTCAGTGTCTGTGCTATTTAGGAAGTAGTCTCCTGTGCCAATGCATTCAAGTGTACTTCCTACTTTCTCTTCTATGAAGTTCAGTGTGGATGGATTTATATTTAGGTCTTTGATCAATTTGGACTTGAGTTTTGTGCATGGGGATAGATATGGATTTTAATTCTTCTACATGTTGATATCCAGTTATGCCAGTACCATTTGTTGAATATGCTTTCTTTTTTCCATTTTATAATTTTTGCTTCTTTGTCAAAAATCAGGTGTTTGTAGATATGTAGATTGATATCTGTGTCTTCATTTTGGTTCCATTGGTCCTCCTGTCTGTTCCAGACTGTTTCAGTACTGTAGCTCTGTAGTAGAGTTTGAAGTCAGGGATTGTGATGCCTCCAGAATGTATTGTACAGAATGTATTGTTTTGACTATCCTGGATTTTTTGCTGAAGTTGAGTATTGTTCTTTCAACGTTTGTGAAGAAGTTTGCTGAGATTTTGATGTGCATTACATTGAATCTCTAAATTGCTTTTGGTAAGGTTGCCATTTTTTACTATTTAATTCTACCTTGCCAAGAACATGGGAGATCTTTCCATTTTCTGGTGTCTTCTTTAATCTCTTTCGTCAAAGACTTAAAGTTCTTGTCATACAGGTCTTCCACTTGTTTGGTTAGAATTACTCCGAGATATTTTAAGTTGTTTGTGGCTATTATGAAGGGTGATGTTTCTCTGATTTCTTTCTCAACCCATTTATCATCTGTGTACCGTAGGGCTACTGATTTTTTTTTTAGTTAATCTTGTATCCTGCTATATTACTGAAGGTAACACCATCACTTTAATAATAAAGCAAACAAGTCACATTAACTAGGTAGTTAATCAAGTGTACCAAATATAATGTATGTGGGACTATATTCTGAGCTGATTACATTCTGAGTTTTCAGTCCAGAAGAGGAAGTGTTTAAGGCAGAAAGTGTCTGTGGTCCTGTTGTCTCTTCATAGCTGGAGTTCTAATACCATGGAAACAAGGGAACACAATGAACCTTCCTTGCGACCTTTTCTCCATAGAGAGAATATAGCAGAGAATCTGCTCAAAGAGTCCATGTTAGAGTTGTTTAGACCGCAGGAAGATAAAAGCTATTCCAGGAGTTAGGAAATGAAGCAGTCAACAAGCATTCTTTTTTTAAAAGCATTTTATAATGAAGCAAAACTTTACCATCCATCCACAGGTGAAGGAACTTGGATTGGTACTATTACCAAGACAATCGTGATGTGAAACAGGACAGCCCATCTGGTGCCTCCCAGGAAGATGGGCCCCAGCTGAGACTGTGTTCTTAGTCATATTGGGTGCATATGTTTGCCAGTGTATTCCGAGCACTTGAACATCAATTCCGGAGCCTTATTGCCTATTATTTACCTTTCCATGCGGCTTTTGGTCTGTGCGTGAGGTTGAGTCATCCCCAATGAGCACTTTGACCTACTCATGGTTTTTGGCTGAAACAATTCCCCTGAAGGTTTCCCATTTTAGATATGTAGGTTAGATGGACCTTGAGTGTTCTGGATATTTGTAAAGATTCTAACATTAAGTGGATGCTGTATTAGAAGGGTATGCGTCTATTTCCAAAGCATTTTATAGCTCACTAATCCCCAAGATGTAATGGTTAGAGTCCTTGCTATACATCACTTCTAGATCATGTTTTTTTTAGAGTAATCATAGGTTTCACTCCAATTATTTTTCTGCATAATCTGCAAAAATTATATATAAATCTTCTTATAAATCTTAAAGATGGTTCTACAAAAGCTGTAAGAAGCATGATAAACTCTCTTTAGTGTGTACATAGAGAAGGGCAGAAAAGAAAAGAAACTTCTTTAGAAAAGATACCATGACAGCACTTAGACTTATATGCCAGACTCTGGACACAAAAGCTTTTCCTATTTATCAAGAACCAATTAAAACTGTCACTGTGTTCCATCCAGTAGGTAACACAATCTAACCAGGTTGCTCATCTTTACAAACCTCACATGTTCAGGTCTACACTCCCACAAATATCATTGCCTCCTTAGTTTATGTTATTTTTTT
>JAQHUG010000373.1:1641214-1666228 GCA_028555095.1 Dicrostonyx torquatus | reverse complement strand
CTTTGGGTTTTTCATGGTCTATCTAAGTTCTCATTGTATAATAGATGAAATATATACTGCTTATTTGGATGCTATCTTCATCTTACTAATGAAACTTTAGAGTCAAGTTCATTTAGATCAGGCTTTCTTTCCCGTCACATGAGTTTGCTACCAAAACTCTCAAATGAATAGGCAGGTGAATCGAAGGATGTGTATGTATGTGTCTTCTCGGCTCTTCAAGGGACTGTGCTCCAAGTTCAGAGGACAGAATCAAGGTGTGAATGGCTCCTCTGCTGACAGCAGGAAGTCAGAGCACAGAAGTGTCTATTCACCAATGCGGATGGCAGTTCCTGCTCTGCTGTGGACTCACACTTTGGAACTCTACTTATTAGAGTATCATCGAGTGCGTACCTGGCCTTGCTATGCCCCATTCTTCTAGTTATTGTGAGAGGTTGCTTTTGTTGAATTCTAGAGCAGATGTTATCCAAAATGTGGTTGCTAGGTCCAAATCCGTTGTTTTTATGGACTCCTCACAAACTCTGTGTGTGGGTGTGTATATGTGTATGTGTGTGTATTATGTACATATGACTAATTTTGTATGCATATGTCGGGGAATATTGTTTTCAGGTGTGTGACTTTTGTTTCCGCTGCCTGTATTTAACTCTGTGAAGCTGTGTTACTATGCCTGTCTAAAACACTTGATGGTCCTAATAAAGAGATGAACGGCCAATAGCAAGGCAGGGGCCAGGATAGGCAGGGCTGGCAGGCAAAGAGCATAAATAGAAGGGAAAATCTGGGGATGCAGAGGGGCAACAAGTGAACAAGGAAAGCAGGACATCAGAGGTCATAGCTACACAGCAAGCCATAGAGAAAGAAGTAAAGAAAGGTATGCAGAAATAGAGAAAGGTAAAAGCCCAGGGGCAAAAGGTTAAAAAAAAATAGGATAACATAAGCTAAGAAAAGCTGGCTAGAGACAAGCCAAACTAAGGCTGAGTATTCATAACTAAGAATAAGCCTCTGTGTGTGATTTTGGAAGCTGGGTGGTGGGCCCCCCAAAAAACCAAAACATTCATGCAACGTGTGTGTGTGTGTTTATGTGTGTGTATACACTTTCTGAAGTTTTACCATGAGCTTTACTGTGTATGTATATGTTTTATGACTTTTTATTAGGTTATAAAATAATCATACAAAATAATGTATCTCATTATACTTTTATATATTATTTTATGTTAATTTATGTTGGTCTTCCTCCCCACCCACTTTCCTACCTCTATCAGTGGTCTCCGCCCCCAGAAGCCTCTCAATGATTTTTATGTTATACATATTCTATTACCCTCTTTTTTCCCCCATGCCACCATTTCTTAAGATTTCTTTGTCCTTTTTCTAGTTACCTCCCCAACATATAAAAACTTGAAATGTAAGATTCATATTTGAGAAAAAACTTTTAATATTAATCTTTCTGAGTCTGGCTTATTTTACATAAGATAATAATTCAGGAGTGCTGGTCTCCTCTGAATTTTTTTTTACCCTGATTCCCACTTCTAATTTCTTTTTATTATTATTATTATTATTTCCTCTGCTATTGTAATTTTTGTTAATTACATGTTTTCATCAGAAAAAAAATATTTCTAATTCCATCCATTTTCCTTCAAAAGCTATGATTTCGTTTTTCTACTTTTATTAAATCTTTGTTTATATTTATGTGTATGTATGTGGGGGTGTTTAGGCCATGGCACGGCATGTGGAGATCAAAGGACACTTGCAGTGATCAGTGTTATTGTATTCTGCCACCATGTGCTCTCTGGGGCTTGAGCTCAGATCATGAGTGTTAGCAGAAAACACCTCTACCTGCTAGGCCAGCTTACCAGCCCATTTATTTTTCTTTATGGCAACATTAAATGCTATTTTTTACCCATTCTTCTGTTCATAGCTGTTTAGGCCTGTTCTGTTTCCTAGCTCTTGTGGATAGTATAACAATAATCATAGATGTAACAAGTATTTCCTTGGTAAAATGAAGTGTCTCCCAGTGTATGTCCAGCAGTGGAGAGCCAGTTATATAATGCTCTAGTTTTAGTTAGCTTCTTTTGAACTTCCTATGCGCATTTCCATAGTGGCTGTACCACTTTACATTCCTACCAGGGTTCTTCTGCCACACCATCACCAGAACTTTTCTTTCAATATTAACCTTTCTGAATGTGGTTAAATAAAATCTCAAATGAATACTAGTTTTCATTTCTCTAGTGGCTAAGGATGTTTATCATGTAGAAATGACAGGAAGGCTCCCCTATGATACTTCAACAATATTAATTCTGAAAATTTTTGAGCATGAGTGTTCTTTCCATTGTTTATTTGTTTGTTTTTTCATTTGCCAAGCCAGGACCTCTCTATAGTGCTGCCTGTCTTGGAACTCGCTAGACAGACAGGTTGGCCTTGAACTCACAGAGATCCTCCTGACTCTGCCTCTAAGGACTGGAAGGGTGCACCACTATACCGGGACTTTTTTTATCTTTTAGAGTCTTTTTTTTTTTTTTTTTTTTTTTAACCACGGTCTTAAAGCTTCCATTGGAGGTCCTTCCCCTTTTCTTTTCAGTTAGGTTAATTCCTAGGTGTTTCATCTTGTACACTTTTAAAGCTCTCATCAACAGGATAGTTTCCCTACTTTTAGCAACTTTGTTATTGGCATAAAGAAATTTGCTAGTGTGTCAGATTTAAGGGTTTTCTGGTGGAGTGTATGCTAGCTTCTAATTTATAGCAACTAAAAGTACGCCATATAAGAAAATAAAGAACTTGAGAAGAATAATAAAAGTTCAGGTTGAGGTTACAGATAATTTGGGTATTTAGTTAATAAAAAAACTATAGAAAATAAGTATGGGTCAAAACATGAAATTTTCCACATGCTATGAGAAAGAGGACATCCTTTATCTTTGTGATTCCTCCACCCGCTCAAAACATGTGTTTTGGGAAGAAAAGTGGATATCTCTGGTCAAAAATCTACGCTTTGTGAAGACACAGATTGTCCTTCTGGGGTACTCACTACCCGTGAGGGCCTGTTTCAGCTGCTGCGGTGGGACTCATTAAGCTTTTTGGAATCATTCGGGCCTTTCTGTTCTCAGATCCCTAGTCCAGATCTAGTTATTTGCCCCACAGAGTAGTAATTAAAGTCCGAGTTTCTGGAGTGTTAGCAAGGTTGCATCAAGTTAGCCGAGAATTACATACACAGGTGATGGTGGGTTGGATTTTCAGTTGAGTTCCACAAAGGATATGATTGATTTTTTCCAGAATTATTTACGATGGTTAAAACAAAGTGAAGCAGATCAGAGCCTAGGAAGCCTGCATGCAAGCAGCTGAGGAGCTGAAGCCAAGACTTAGAAACTTCCTGAAAAGCAAGCCGCTGTCCATGGAGAAGGCGGGGGTGTTCAGAGTGAAACCATTCTCAGAGCTCAGGAAACTGACATTGCTGCCTAACTCCTCCCTGACACACCCAGCCTTTGGTGCACAGGGAGTGCCTTAGGGTTTCTGTTGCTGTGAAGATGCTCTATGGCCAGAGCGACTCTTCTAAACGAGAACTTAAGTGGGGGCTGGCTTACAGTTTCAGAGGTTCAGTCCATTATCATCACAGAGGGACATGGCTGTGAGCAGGCACACATGTTCGTGGAGAAGGAGCCGTGTGCTCTACATCTTGGTCTACAGGCAGCAGAAGGAACTGTATCACACTGGGTGTAGTTTGAGCATACCAGACCTCCACAGTGACACATTTCCTCCAACAAGGCCATACCCACTCCAACAAGGTCACACCTTCCTAATAGTGCCACTCCCTAGGGACCAAGCATTCAAACACACGAGCCTATGGGGGCCATTCCTATTCAAACCGTAACAGGGAGTGGAAAATGTTATAGCAGATCCCCATACAAAGTCATTGCCAGCAGTCCATTTGTGATAGCTAAGTTTCGAAACTATTGATTACATTAACTCATAGGTTCTGTGCTTCTTTCTATCATCTATAAATCTCTCATCTTTGACATGCGATCACAAAATTGCAAATCCTAAAGTCCTTAGGCTAGAAATCAGCTCATATATGACTTTTCCTAACTGCTCTTCTGAGGGAATATGTCCAGGAAAAAAGAAACAGGTCTTGGAAAGACACAGTAAAGAAAGAGGGCTGCCTATTCTTTTCCTTTATGATTTGGAAACTGGTTCTGAAGTTTCTGCTGTGTTTGAAGTTTTCAACCAATGGGCTATGGGTTCCTTTTGAGCCACACTCTTTGTAAAGGCTCCTGGTCCTACATGAGCATTCCTGTTAGAAACAGGCAACTCATTCACTACTTCCGGCTTAGGGCATCGATTGGAGAATGGGCATTCTGAGAACTAGCAGCCCTCACTTTGGCTTTTATTATGCTTATAATATGTAAATATTCAATAAAAGAGAGCCTCATCACTTTACCTTCTCATTCACAGGTCAGTTTTGTTCATGGCTCTTTGTCTGGGTCATGCTAATGTTTTTCTTCTGAGTCTGCCTGCTCAGTCTCCAGACTAGCTTGCTTACCTGTCAGCTCAGGTTCCGCTCTTATTCCTGCTAGCTCACCAGCTGCAAGCCTGGGTGCTTGATGGTGCAAATTCGCAGGCTGTGGAATCAGAACACGATGGGGCCATTGTAAATGGAAGGGAATGAGGGTATGGAGGAAGCCAGGAAGCAAAATGGCCTCTCTCTCCTTCTTGTGGACTTCAGATTCTATGAAGAGTGTGGAGACACCCAGGTAGCTGAGGAGGGGCCCAGCCTTGGGCTGTTTCTTTAAGGCCCATGTGAAGACTTGCTGCTCAATAACTCATCCCTTTGCATTGCTTCCCACAGTCCTTCATTCACAGAGTTCCTTCTTGCTCCCTGGGAGTGTGTGCTTGCCTTCCACTGGCTTTCTAGAGAGACTAGAAGTGATAAGGACATGTCTGTGTGTTTGTCTTTTTGATAAACTGTAAACCTAAAAACCAGGAATCATGTTAAATATTTGTTATATTGACATCAGCTTTTGACATTGAATAGGTCAAAGGTCCAAATTTATGTAATAGACTTCTTCATAAAGACATGGGTATGGTTGTTTGAAAGAGAATGCCCCCCAAAGGGAGTGGTGGTGTTAGGAGGTATGGTCTTGTTGGAGGAAATGTGTCACTGTGGAGGCAGGCTCTGAGGTCTCATATATGCTCAAGCCATGCCCAGTATCTCAGTTCACTTCCTGTTGCTTGTGCAAGATGTAGAACTCTTAGCTACCTCTCCAGCAGCGTGTCTGACTGCGTGCCACCATGTGCCACCATGATGATAATGGGCCAAACCTTTGAACTGTAAGCCACCCAAATGAATGGTTTTGGTTTTTGTTTTTAATAAGAGTTGCCATGGTCGTGGTGTCTTTTCACAGCAATAGAAACCCTAACTAAGACAATGGGGAACAAAGAATAAAAAGGTTCTTTGCAGAGTACCCTCCAGATAAGAGTATTAAGTCTTGACTCTTATGTGATATTTTTAAAAAAATCTCTTCTTGTGAATTAAATAGAATGTGCTTTCAACTCACAAAGTGAGTAAGAAAAAGAATGTTTCCACTAAGCAGGTAGGTAAGAGTCCCAGGATAGCTTTGCCATTTTGTTATCACAACCCCTAAGATAATTTTTTATTAAAAGTGAATCTAGATAATCTGGATAATATATTTAAATATCTTAGGATTTGGCTGTCTTTCAAAGGTAAAGGATAAATAAATATCAGGTAGTAAGCATCTCAGAACCTTGGCAGGAAATAAAGGCAGAAAACCCATCATTTCCATAGGAAAACAACCCAAACAGAACCAAACCAGGAATTAAACAAATCTTAGTCCCTTCTGTTGAATGTGAACACTCGCTGAATCTCTTAGTCTAGTGCCTCGTTTGGTCCAGGACTTGGTGTATTTTCCAGACTGAATTAGCACTGGGGAAAGAAAGTCTGCAATTATAGGGAAGAGGATGGTTGGAAGACTGTAATTCCTGGGTCGTTTGTGCTTGGAATAAATTTTGAGCCCAGATGCGTGTTGTCTAGGGTGGAAGACATAGTGTGTAGCTTGTCTGTTGCATTCAAGCATGGGCACCAATTAAACATGGAATGAGCTTTAGCATCTCCCAGCTTGATTCATATGATGTGCCTACTCCCTTTTCTTCCCTACTTTTATTTTTAAACGCTTGTTTCAGTGATTTACGGGGGTGGGTGTGTTTCTAGACCAACTGCCAATAACAATATTACAAATAAAAATAGCATAAATGTGCTAAGTTTCAGAGTCACAGGCTTAAACATAAATTTGACCTATTAAGTAAAACAGAGGTCGCTGAGGGCCCGATGGAAACAGATGTTGGTATCAAGTGGAGGCTTTGCCTGCGCCATCTTGTTGAGTCTAACTGTCGTCTGTCTTTAGAAGAAGTGCAGTTTTTCCTAACCAGGCTTCTGCAGGGCTGTGTGTGTGTGTGTGTGTGTGTGTGTGTGTGTGTGTGTACGTGCGCACACACTTGTGTATGTGTATGTGTGTGTGCGTGTGTGTGTGTGTGTTAGTCGGCCAGAGATTGATGTCTGGTGTATTTCTCAGTTACTCTATCTCAGTTTTTGAGTCAGGGTCTCTCACTGAAGCTGGAGTTCACGTGATTCCGGGACTGGCTGATCAGCTCTGCACCTCAGACATCCTCCGATTGCTGCTTCCCGGGCCCTGGGGCTATAGGATTACACTGCCACATCTAGCTTTAAATTGTTTTGTAGATTTATTTATCTCATTTTATGGATGGGAGTGTTTGGCTTGCACCATATGTGTGCCTGTTTTGGTGTGACCTACCATGTGACTACTGGGGACCAAAGCCAGGTCCTCTGCAAGAACAAGTACTCTTAACTACTGAGCTGTCTTTCTAGCCTTAGCACCTAGATTTGATGTGGATTCAGTCCTCATGGTTGCGCATGCTTGTGACTGAGCCATATACCCATTTCCTGTCTTCTCAATCTTACTGAAGTACGTATAACCTGGTCCTGCAGATAGCACTGCACAGTCTGGTCGCCACTGTCCTTGGTGTGGTTGAAACAGCTTCCTTCTTAAATCTTTTGTATCCAGGAGGCATGAGTGACTCTGTCAGCATTTTACTTTCTATCTGAGACTCTTGGTTTTGGGGTAAAACCTTGAACAGCTTTGAGCAGTGGCGAACACATTAGGAGAAAAGTCAGCTTTGGATACTGTTGTTGAGTTTGTCCAGGGGCCTAGGAAAAGAGTCACATGACTTTGTCATTTCTGCCATCACTGATTGGTTGGCTGCCAATATTTTGTTTGATCCTGCATTTAGCAATAAGGGCAGTTACTGCCCATGATGAAGATGATACAGGAAGTCACTCCTCCAGATTGTACCATTGGTTTCTGCTGTTGGTTCTAGATCTGCTTCTGATATTCACACGCTTTTCGTTTTTGAAATAGTACAATAAAAAGTTACTGAGACACGTTGCCTGAAAATCTATTTGAGTATTTTATTGCTGAGTGGCCATCTTGTGAGTATCCCCCCACCCCCATCAGCCTTTCTGTCAACAAAAGGTCCGCTTACCACTGAGAAACGGAGTGCTTTGTTTTCTAGGGCGGGAAGCTGCCTCACACATCGGGAATGATCTGTGCCTTCTAATATTTCACCAGTGAGCAAACACTGCGGCGGTGTTATAAGAGATAGATGTGTGTGTGCAGGTGTCTGCAGCACTGAGTCAAAAATCTAGATCATCTTTCTCACCCTGTATTTCAGCCCGGCTTTACTCCTTCCATTTCTTTTTGTAGTAACTGCAGATATTATCATGCAGAAATTTCACTTTGCTTTCCTAAGCTCATAGGTCACATTGGTTTTTACTGGAATCTCTACCTGGCTCAGTAACCAAGGCAACAAATCCCTAGTTAATGCCTCACTAGAAATTCACTGTGGAGGTGGCTTATTAGTTTCTTACCCCCATGAGGTGGAATAAAAACATGCTTGTGATTTTTTTCATGTATTTCTCCTCTGTCTTTAACTTGCAATCAAGACAACTAAAGTAAATTTAATTAAAATCAACAGACAAAAACATATAGTATTTTAAAGTACCATTTTGGGACTCACAGAGTAGTTAGATGTAAATTAGAAATAGTATCAAGATTAGAAATATTTGATTTTTTACTATATTTTTAGTTTGTATGAAGACAAAAGTAACAAAAAGATACTAAAATAAGTATTTATTTTAGAATTTATTGTAGGCTTTTGGAAAGTTATTTGTACAATTGTCTATATGAAAGTACTGACCATGCTTTAGGAGAAAGGAGAGTGAACAAGGAAAACCCTGTTAACTTTATAAACAGGGGTAAATGTAGACAAAAGAGGAACAAAGCCAAACCCACTACACCAACCCCAAACTGCTGCAAAAATCCTTAGTATTGTCTAGAAATGTTCCATAATATGCAAGCATATTATTTTAAAGTTAAAGAAATCCCAATACATTTCTGGGGAAACATTTTTTAGTAAAATATTTAAAGGGAAGCAGGTTGGGGAGGAAATGGCGGTGGGATAAGCGGTACATTTCTCAAGTGTTTTCTGGAGAGGAAGGCAATGGTGCTGGTGGCTGTGGCCACTTGGCTTTGACAGAGCTTAATGGAGACAAGGAACATTAGCAACAGACTTGCAATATGTTCCCAGTGCCATAGGAGCTATTGGCACCACAGGCACCATTAGTTTCATGCCCAAAGGGGGAAAAAGTAGTTAAAATCATGACCTGTGAACTGTTAAGGCAAGGGAATACTTTGGATCTCTGGTAAGAACTGAAGATAACTCATGAAAAACATTAGTCTTTATAAATTAATAGGAAGTATTTGTGTATGACATTGCATTTGTCACAGTATTAAAATTATAATGAAATAAAAGGCATGATTTTATAAAGGAACAGTTAAAGGGCAGAAGGAATATAATTACATTGTTAGCATGCACACCCTCCTGATGTGCAACAAATTTGGTAATTCCTTTCGGCTGAGTTGACTGGGATCTTGTTGGATATTCTTGTGGAGTGTGTTTGTCACTGGGGAATGCCATGACACCCGTGAACAAACTCCTCCGATGACCTTTCTGTATGAAAGGTGGTATCAAATTCCCTCAAACACAAAAGTGGATGCAATACTACAGAGAGCTTTGTCACTAGCCTCAGGGGACTCATGGATTCTCAGCCTACTCAAGAAAGCAGGTCAGAGAAGGATACAGAGGAATCGCAAACAGAGGCATTTGTTGAAGCAAAAGCAAAGATATTTTCCCAATACAGGGAGAGGGCAACTCAGCTAAGCAACCAAGTGCTCTGCACTTTTGGATTTGGGGTGGGCTGGAGAGAAATCTCATGTTGATGTACACACCTAACTGTGGTGATTTCTGAGACTTGAGGAGGGAGGAAATGATTTGACCAAACACATGCTTATTGGAACCAAGACGGCTATTGGGAGCGAGACACTTAAGCTGTAATAAGAGAACTCTCAGGCTGAGCTTTTGGGTGTCATGTCCCTTGCAGAACTGTCTCCCTGTCACCATGTCAGTTGGGCATTGGTTTTACCCTTGCACGTCCATGATCCCTTTGCTGTGATTTGTGCCTGGAGGTCTAGATATCTGCCTTCTTTTTTTAGCTCTCAGGCTTAGAGTCATAGCTAACTTTGCTTCTGGTCTCTAGAATGGGAGCCTTTACTTAAACAGGCTAAGTCACCAGCACTTGCCACCGTGGTCAAGTTAACTAAGGAAACTCAGCTAAAGACTCTGTGCTTCTTGGACAATTCATTTAGAAGCTGCAGAACCCCCCATATGGAGCCCAAACACGGAGTCAGCTGCAAGGAACTGAAGAGGCAGAAGACCCAGCAGACTCAATTGCACTCACTACCTCGAAACTGCTAATTCTCATTTTTTATTTGGATAAAATATTTGTAGGAGTTTATTTGAGATTTCTTCCCCTACTTGGAAGAGAAAGATTTCTCTCAGAGACAGAGCATTTTAGGCAGGTCACAGGAGCAGAGCGTTCAGAGCAGATTCAGCAGGGGTTGTAATAAGGACAAGCATCACTCGTGATAGACGACTTTAGTGGTTAATGATTGGATATCAGAACACAGTGTGGAGGCTTGTACCACATCGTTAGGAAAGCTGTGTTCTAGTTAAGGAAAAAAGAGTGATAACAATACAATCAAAGGACAACTAACGCCTGTGCTGTGTTATTCTGATATAGAACACACGCACAAAACATACAGAATTAGTGATGAAATGTGTGGAATAATAGATTCAATGTCTACATGTTGCATGGGCCATCATTTATGGTTGCCGCAGCAGGAAGTTTGAAATTTAAAAATTTGTTCTAGTTCATTCCACTAAGATTGACTCAAGTGTTTACCATTCTAGTAGGAAAGAATCAGGCCATTAGACAGCACGTGAACTGACATGAAAAGAGTTATCTTATGAACAAAATGTGAGAACCAGTGGCCTCAACTGATGAAATACTTTAAATGCCTTTGTGCCTTTGTAGATGTTGTGAACAACATTTATTTTTGAAACAGAGTTTTGCTATATAACCCATGCTGGCCTCAAATATATGATCCTCCAGTCTCGGTTTCTTAGTTGCTGGGATTACAGGTCTGCAGCAAAGCACTCACCATTTCTCGTTTATAATATGATTATAATATGATTTTCCTAAAACAAAAAAATGAATTCTTTGGTTTTTGCCATCTTCAAGTGGATCTGCGCATTATAGACTCTCTCCCTACCATAACAATATGACTTCAGATCTTCGCTTAGTTATACAAAATTATGCATCTTCAGCTATTTCCAATGCTTCTGAAAGGCTCCATTGAAATCAAGCTGGAGCTCATTAGAAATGATAAATTCTGGTGTTTGCATGCAATGGAGTTCATACATTTCTCTCTTGCAAACTGAAGAAGGGAAGGGCCAGGTGTAGTGGCTTGTGACTACGATCCTAGCATTTGGAAAGTTGAGGCAGGAGTGCCAGGAGTTCAAGGCCAGCTTCAGTTACTATAGGAGTTCAAGGGCAGCCTGGACTCTATGAGACTCTTTCTCAAAAAACCTCAAACAAAGCATGAAAATAAATTAAATAGTCAAGGCACAGGAAGCGTGGTGGTTAACAAGGCATTGCTAACTGGGAAAAAGTGGCCCTATTGAAATACTGAAAATAAAGAATTTTAGCATTGTTATTGACATGAAATAAAGAATGGTTGAATTGGAGGGCTTGAGAGATGGTTCAGAAGTTAAGAGCACTTGCTGTTCCTCCAGAAGACCCAGGTTCAATTCCCAGCATCCCAGTGAATCCTGTTCCACGGTACTTGACACCCTCATACAGATATACATGCAGGCAAAACACCAATGTGCATAAATAAACATGAAAAAGAGTGATTAGATGTATGTCTTAGTGATGCTAATCAGTGAATATATGCTGAGAAGTCATTGAAGTCTGAGCAGGAGCATAACTGCAGAGTTCAGTCTAAAGCTGAGTCAGCTGTGACAGCGGATGCTGGGCATGTGCAGAGAAGATTAAGTAATTTACGTGGGACTGTGATTTGTGCTAGTCCAGCCTTCCAGTGCTGTGACAAATATGGAAATAACTTCAAGGGAAGAAAAGCTGATTTTCGCTCATGGCTTCAAAGAGTTCAGTCCCCTGGTGAGTGACTCCATCGTTAACCCACTAATAATCCTTTTTGTTTGCTAACCCACTACGTCTAATTAGTGTTGCCCATATATGCCTGAGTGCGGGGCATCCGCTGGAGCAGAGACTATTCCATGGGCTGTTTTCTTTGATGGATATTTAGAGTAGTGGGAGAAGGTCTGAAATCTATTTTGCTCATATCTACCAGTTTATAGCTACGGCGTTAAAATTTGCCTTACTTTTATTTATTGTGTCTACCAGTGCATCTGTGCATGCCACAGTGTGAGTGTGGAGGTCAGAGAACAACTTGTTGGACTTGGTTTTCTCCAGGTACCGTGTGGACTCCAAGGGTTGAACTCAGATTGCCAACTACTTCCTTTGTACCAAGATGGCTTTGCTAGAAAACAGCCAGGGAAAAATCCCATAACCACTAAATTGTGCTTCCAGCAGCCTCTTTGAGCAGAAGTTTCCCTAAATTCTTAAATGAGCATAGGGAGGAGAGAATACAACCCCTTTATATACAATATTAACTTTGAAATTGTGTGAGGCAGTTTCTTTGCAAACCTGTTTCCTGTCTCAATATGTGTTCTGTTGCTGATTTATTTTTCTTTTATTGCTTCTAGAGAATGGCCAATAGGAAATAACAGAGGTTGTTCTTTATACCTAGCAAAGTTTCAGGGATTTCAAAGCCCTGATACTTTATCATTTATTTTCTCTCACATAGGCATGCACGTAGTAAAAACAAGAAGCAGGTAATGAAGCAGCCTCTAAGTACACAGCAGCAGTGGGGTCACGCAAGCATCCTGGAAGGAGGACTGCAGCAGGTCAGAGCCTCCTTCGTTACCAGATCACTCCTGGAGGGCGAAAGAGAACTGACTCTTCCTTACACCACGGTGGAATCAGCTCAGAAGAAGGCTTCCTGCTGTCTGCCTGGTCTCTGCCTTCTTGTCATTTCTATTTCTTTGTCCTCTGACACATCTCTTTTACACACACACACACACACACACACACGTATGCGCACACATGTGCACACCCCCCCAATAAACCTTAGATTGATATTTTCACTGTATATTAACAGTTTGTATGGTTATGTTGGGGTGTGACTGCAGCAACACGTATCAGAGATGACTGATGTCATCTGAGAATCCTTCAAATATGATTATCCACTTTAGTTTTCCCTGTATCTTTATGGTTCTGAATAGGCCAATGCTAATTGTTATATTCTTTCTCTGTGATATATATGTATGTATGTATGTGTGTGTGTGTATTCACATGTGCATGTGTGTGTGGTTGTAGATGCCTATGCACACAAGTGTGAAAGCCCGCGAAGATCTGAGGTTTTGCCTTATCACTCTCCATCTTACTCCCTTGAGACCAGATCCCTCTCTGAACCTGGAGCTCACTGATTTGACTAGGCCATCAGTCAGAGTCAGTAATGCAGAGGGGTTTTCCCCTCTGGCTCTCCTGTATAGATTTTGGATTACAGATATGTGTAGTCACGTCCAGATGTTTTTTGCATGGGTGCTGAAGAATAACACTCAGGTCCTCATACTTGCACAGCAAGCTCTCTTACAAGCTTAGCCATCTCCCCAGCCCCACTGGTTACCATTCTTCCTCAGACAATTGTTATTAATCACATGCAGAACTGCAGGAGGGCAGACTTATAGACATGTGGAAAGTTTGGGAAAGAAATGCCTGGTTATGCGGACAACTGTTTATTTTATAATGACTAACGTCTAATACAGTTCTAATTGGTGACTTTAACAATCCTTTTCCATGTAATCCAGTGCAGAAAAATATCCTGCATTTAAATATTGATTGCAAAGAGCAGGGATCATCTGTAATACTTCAATGGAGTAGTAACAGACTACCACAGAATAATTATTGTTCTGGCTAAGGAAGGTTAGAAAAGAACTCTGAGAAATGATATGTGGCCTGCAATCTATCACAGAAGTTAGCTGAAAAAAGAAGCCACCCCTAATGATGATAAGGATAGATTCCTGGGCCATAGGAAAGCTGTATAATAAGCATATGATAGGAATGGATATGATCAGAGGAGAAAGATAATATGTGAAATTTAATGTGAACTCTGGCAAATCAAGAATCTCCTTGGGGCCATATTTGATTTACATAAATGAGAACAAAGTTTGTTAGCATCATTCTTTTTTTAGTTCATAACAGTGAAATGAAGTTTTAACTGAATTGGGAAAATTTCCATAGAATTTATTAAAAACAGGAAGCAATTTTTTAAAACCCCAAAGAAGCACAATAAGTTCTCTTTAACAAAGAACCAGGGTTTTCAAATTTAATTAGTTTTTAAAAACTTATAAATACAGTTTTCTAAACTTAAGACTTCTTGCAACGTGATTTTATGCTTTCTTTTTATTTACTTTTTATTCAATACTGTAATGTTAGAATTTGTCCTAACCTCCCCCCCACCCAAAAAGAAAAGTTCTTGGAGAAACTGTTGACCTTGGGTGTGATTCACAGAACTTGATGTAATTTGCCAAAGAGAATAATGATTGTCATTTAAATGGCAGCACAGACAGTTCTCTTTCAGCAGTTCTTTTCTAAGAGAAAGATGCTTCAATAGCCAAATGTCCGAGGTTCTGAATGTGGCTTTCAGTGTGATTGGTTTCATTCAGCTTGGCTTTAGTGTAGAGACCTTCACTTCAAGGCTTAGGTTGAGTCAAAGGGAACAGGACAAAAGGAATTTTAATTATGAAGTCATTGAACACGTTTAAAAAAATATTGGTGAGCAATGCTTTAAAAAATAATCCAATGAAAAAGACCATAAAGACATGCTCATTCCCTATTGAGCAGGTTTGTCTAATAGTAAAAAAGGAAGAAATAATTGTGTATTTTTGTAATGGATTATGAACCTCCCTGGCTTTTGGTTGAATACTCACATCTGTGGGTTGTGTGCTGAGTTGCACACAGCACATATGACAACGGCTTTTATGGCATCATGTTCTAGTGAAAGCTCCCCAAACCCAGACAGCACACGCCTTTTTCTATAGTCCTTGAAATAAAATGGAAAGAATGAATCGGTAGAGACTTTCAGGGTCTGAGGATATAGCAAGGGTGGCAAGACATTTTCCTGAGGGTATGCAAGGCCCTGGTTTTGATTCCCAACAGGGCTAAAAACAAAAGTCAGATGAATCTAGAAAAGTTTCTTTAAAAAACTTTTAAAGATTACAAAGATGCTTGGGGGGTGAGGAAGAGAGTAGATGGGTAGTGAGCCTCACTTTGTGAGTTGAACCTTGCTAGAAAGGCACTCAGAGAATTTGATGAAGATGTAGGGTACTCACTGAGAGACTTGGAGAGTGGTATCTAAATCTCAAATATTTAAGAAGTGGTCTAACCTGTGATTATCTGAGTTAGCAGTAAGAGTGCTGATGCTAGAATGGGGATTTGATTAAGCTGTGGCATTTGCTGCTTTGTCAATCACAAGAGGTGGTTCAGAAGATACCAGTGACCTGACAGTTGTTCCCGATTTCCTATGTGTCAGTCTCTCTGGCTAGGTCTGTAAGTTGAAAGAATGTGAGGTAGTTAGAATTGGCCACTTTGTTCTCTGGTGACCTTCCCTGTCTCAGCATCCTAAAATGGCCCAACACTACTTCCTGGGGTGTGGTGATGAACTACCAGGTTAAGGGAGACAGAGAATCAAAGGCAGCTGGTGCTAACAAACACTTTTTTCTCCTGGTGCCATGGATGACATTTTGGGTTGCTCTAGGGATAATCCAAATTTCATTGCCATTTGCTTACAATGTACAAGGAAGGCAATGGAACATGCTTATGATCATCAGAGACCTTAACTGTTTCTGATATTTTCACATATGCATCACAAGCACAATGGGTGTTGCATGAGGAGGAGCAGGCTATGGGGGCTGTGTTCCCCAGCTCCTGGCTCCCAGCTCCTGGCCGTGGGCCTGTTTTTGGTCCTGGCTAACTTATACCTGAAATAATTACACACAAACTGTATTCATTTAAACTCTGCCTGGCCCATTAGTTGTAGCCTCTTATTGGCTAACACTGACATATTATTTTAACCCATTTCTAATAGTCTGTAAGTCACCACGAGGTAGTGGTCTTACCGGGAAGACTCTAACCTACGTCCATCTCGGACTGGAGAAGCATGGAATCTGCCCCAGTGCCTTCTCTCTCCCAGCTTTCCGTTCTGTCTACTCTGCTGTGGGCTCCAACATCCGCCAGCCTGGCATGGCCATGGCTTGAATACCTTGCTAGCTGGAAAGCTAGCAACTTAGAAAGACAAAAGGTACATGCTTGGCTCCAGCCTTCCTTTTTACATGTAGATTGCCCGGGAAGAAGTGGCTGGCTCCAAAGCTGGTGAGATATGCAGGTGTATGGCTGAAAGTGTGGGGTCCCCAGAAAAGGAATGTGAATAGAGAATTCCTGAGGGTGGAGAAGCAATTCAGGCATTCAGAGCTTGGGGAGAGAGAAATAAACACAAGGTCATGCTGTAAAGGAGAGGCAGTCCCGAGCTGCCTTTGAACAATGATGGTGTGAAAGAGTCTGTTTCTTCCACGCGCCTCTGAGAACACATTTAGGGAAAAGCACCAGTTTCTATGTTGGGGCAATGGTCCCCGACACTCTGCCCACCTAAGGGCTGCCCTATCAAAAGGCCAAGGCAGTTTCTTTATTCAACCAATGAAAGCAACAGAAATACAGAAGGACCCTCCTACACCAAATGGTCTGTGATTTCATTTGCCTCCCATTACCTCTGTTATCCCTATTCCTTACTCTCTGAATCCCTTCTTGGTTCTAAGGAAAGGGGGTCAATGATTGAGGAAAATGATACTTCCTCCTTTAGCAATTTCTGGCAGTCAATGGCCTCAAGAAAGAATGGAGTCTTGAAGGGACCTCCTTTATCTTTGCTGGAGTGTTACAGGATTCCATCTTGTGCAGGTGTCCATAGGTGCTGTTTGTTCATGACTACAATGGCCTCATATCTAGATGGTAGCATTTTCAGATACTCCTCTCCATCCTCCAGCTCTAAGCCTCATCCCCTCCTCTTTGATGTTGCTTGGACCTTAGGGGTGATGGTATCAATATCTCATTTATGAATGAGCACTCAATAATCACTTGCTTTTAGCACTTTGACCAGATAAGCATTTCTGCATTAACCATCACTCATTATATAAAGTTTCTCTGCCCCCTGTAGAGATTTTAGAAGACAGTTTCATAACATTTTCATTTATGTAAATGATTGCAATACTCATAAACCTTTCATGCATGATATTTAGAGTTAGTTAGAAGAAGAGATGCATTACATCATTAAGAGTTGGGCTTTTTGTGCTAACATATATATATACTAATATATATATATATATATATATATATACTGATAGAATTTTGTCAATAATTTCAAGTTTCTGGTCTGTAATAAATGACTTCATCTAAAGACCTAGTAGAAAGGAGACTTTAGACTTAGGTACTTTCCCCTTTACGTTAACTCTTTTTAGACCACTGAGATCTCAGGCTGGCTGTCATGAAGGTAGAGTAGCTCAAACCTTTATCTGGACACATTGTACATACTGCTCAATTTAGTTTATAGAACACACAACAAGAATCTTCTAATAAATCTGAATTTTCTTGCATTTTTACATAATACAAGTTTTTCCACTTCTGTGCACTCCATCTCACAGATGACACTTATTTGGCTCTGAGGTTTGCAATAGAGGGTTGAACAATCTCATGTAGAAAAGTTTGTGCCTCATGTTGTCTTAAAGATGAACCTGTGCGGTCACTATATGAATTGCAGTATTCCTCTCTGCATTTTTCAAGACAAGAAACTAAACATAAAACATCAGTTCTTGGCACTTAGCACAGACTGGGCAACTTGATCAGTCAGGAATTTACATTCTCTGGTTGCTAGGATATGGCATTTCTGCACATCTGTCAATTAGGATCAGCAGTGGCCTTCTGATGGGAGAATATGTTTGAGTTGGATTAATTTGATTCTGGCTACCTTTCATTAGGTCAAATATTTACCATGCAGAGACAGCTGTATGGTATAATTTCTGCCAGGGCCACTTTCTGTTTACGATCATCTATTAAACTCACAAACTTATAAATGTTTTACTGCAATTCATTTTATTACATAAAATATTCAAAATAGTTCATTTATTTCAGAAATAGATCATTTTATCATATCGTTTGTTGACTATATATACCAACAAGAGCTAGTTCCAGGATAGGCTCCAAAGCCACAGAGAAACCCTGTCTCGAAGAACAAAAAACAAAAAACAAAAAAAACCAAAAAACAACAAAAAAAAAAAGAAAATAAAACATAAAATTATACAGTAGCTGACATTCTCTAAGACTGCATTGTAAGACAAATATATTCACACATATATACATATATAGTTAATATGATTTTGTGTGGTTTTGAGAAAGAGGTTTTTTTTTTTTTGTTTTTTGCTTGGAACAATTCTGATTGTCCTGAAACTTGCTTTGTAGACCAGGCTGGCTTTGAACTTATAGAGATCCACCTGCCTCTGCCTCCCGAGTGCTGGGATTAAAGGTGTGTGCCACTACCACCCGGCTTATTTCTTAAAGTTTTATATATTGTTTATTTTATTGTCATCTTAATTTAATTTAATTAAAAAAATTAAAATAAAACCACATCATTTCCCCTTCCTTCTCTTTCATCTAACCCTTCTCACAACCCTCTTCAAACTCATGGTTTCTTATTCTTTAATTATTATTGTTACAGATATATGTGAATAAATATGTAAATGCAATCTACTAAGTTCATATATCATTGCATATATTATATATAACATATGTATATAACATATAAATATTATATATAATATATACACATATTATATATATTAGGACTGACACTTGGGATTGGATAACCATTTAAGGGGATCATCTCTAGGGAAGACTAATTCTCCGTCTTTCTAGGGTTGTTAATTGCCTGTAGCTTTTCATCTAGGAGTGGTGCTCTCTCCCACTCACGTAGGCATATCAACTGTACTGTCGTTGTTTAGGTTCTGTTTAAGTATTAGTAAATGTTTCTAGAAAGAACTTGACCAAGGTATGATTTCTGAATCATGCTTGGTACTTAACTTCCCCCCCCCCACAATTATTGTAAACATACAGACATACAATTTAAATTACAATTCACTGCTTCCGTTCTCCACTTAAACCCCTGGTGAATCCATTGATGACCCAGGCAGGTCTGCAGCTTCCAGCTGATAAAGCTACAGCTATTCCCAGTTTGTTTCTTTCCAGTGTTGCCAGTCTTAGCTGACAAAACCCACAGACATCCTCCTATCATCACCATGTTGATGGCAGCCCCTTCTATCAGGGATTTTTTTTTTTCCCAGTAGAGCTGGGTCGGCTGAAGAGAGAGAAACCAAATGTGTGATAGCTGCTCACGTCTGGCTTATTTCACTTTAGTTCTACTCAATTTTCTGCAAATGGCAGGTATAATTTCATTCATTTTTGACTGGATAAAACATTTTCTTTACCATCCATCTCTTGATGGACATCTGTGTTGATTCTAAAGCATAGTTGTAATGAATAGCAGTGCAGTAAACATAGATGTGTAAGTACTTCTGTGGTATGCTCACTTAGATTCCTTTGTTATAGTTGGATCATATCATATTCTCATTTTATTTATTATTTTGAGAACTTCTGTATTGATTTCCACAGTGGCTATGGAAAGCACTGATTTACATCCCTACCAAAAAGGATTCCTTTTGCCCACATTCTTACTAATAAGTTTTATTTTCTTGAAGGTAATCTCATTATTCGTAGCTAAGTTTCAATAGTATTTTGAGAAGAAACATTTATCAGTTAGCATGTTAACATTATGAGATAATCTTGACATAATTGTCCTGTTACAGTTTCTGTCCTGGACTTCTTTGTTAAGTGGATCCACCAGCTTCTCTATACTGCTGTGGCTATGAGTCGTTTCTTCCTCTCCTTTTTCTGAAGAAATGTAGTAGGGCTTTACATCTATGCATTGGTTAATTAATAATATATATATATTTATTTATTTATTTGAGAAAGAAAAGCCCAGGCTTACCTGAAATTCATTATTTTCCTGCCTCTGCCTCTTGAGTACTGGGACTGCAGTGTGAGCCTCACAGTAATAATTCTTTGTACCATTTTAAAAACAGTACTAGATACTTTTTATCATTGGGGAATAATTTATAGCGGTCATTGGTTTGAAATAAACTTTGAAATTTTGCATAGACAATCCAGTCTCAAGTTTAAATTAAAAATGTTCAAATTAATTTATTAAATATTTTTGAAGAACCAGAGTTTAGAATCTCATATATATGATGCAGAGCGAGGCCACACATTTTTTTTTAGTATTCCTGTTTTAGAAAAAGTCATTCAAATGTAGCCCTCCAAAATCTTACAACTGAATGATTAGAAAATAGAGGAGCTGATAAAGAATTGACACTATTTCCCTTGCCTCCTGCCTAAGAAAATACCAGAGGTGGAGCAAGATGACAAGATGGTGGCCGAGAAGCTCCATCAGTGGACATCTACCCAGACACAGACAGACTGCTCAGTCACACACAGATCTTCACTTAGGCTGTGGGGAGAAAAAAGTGAGAGAACTTCGTGCTTGCTTAGTACGAAAAGAAAAGATGCCCTGAAGAAGGCAGGGAAGGAAGTCACTGCTCCTCCTACCACCTCTCCTCAAGTCCAAGCAACCCTTCCTGGAGAGGAATGACTACGGTTTGGAGGAGGACAAGAGAATCTCATCCAGCTCAGACCCGAAATCCAGTACCTGCCCCTCTGCCGTGAAATCAGGACTGCACAGCGCTCCACGGCCTCCATCCTTGGACCGACATTTGTGCACTGAGAGTCTGGAGCTGCACTGGGTCAGACTGAACTCCATTCTCTGCGGGATAGCGGGTGGGATTGAGCAACAGGTCTTGTTTTAGAAAGCACAGTCTCTAGAGCAACTCCAGCATCAGGTGAACTGAGCAGGCAGGACAGCCATGAGTTTGGGCTTACATTTCTAGCTTTGGAGTGGAGGTAGGTCTTATCCACTGACCTCTGAGACTGCAGACCTTTGGGGCAGTGATACTCTCGTGTACTAGGGAGCATGTGATAGCAGAGAGTGTGGAGAGCATGGAGTTTGGTAAGGAGAGAGACAAGACGTATCCAGCAGCAAGAAACACCCTTGGATGTTATTCCGCCAACAACTTACTTCTTCTAAGCAGGTCTCACATTTTATCACAACACATTCAGCAATGAACTCACCAGTGGTCCCATCCATTGACAAGATTAGTGTCCTTGTGATCACTAACATGAGTTCCTGAAACCAGTCTAAGCCATGACTAACCTGTGTCACCAATAGTAGCATTGTGAACCCTGGAGAACCTTTGAGACGGTGCAGGTCCTTGTGGCTGTAAGAGTCCAGTCTAACACTGCTTTGCACCAGCTTGAATGGACAAGAACCACTAACACCAACACTACTTCAACCAGAGCCGGGGCAACAAGGTCTAAGACCCCCATTTTCTGGAGTCGGGAAAGAGCAGGTTGGAGCCCTTCAGTTTTCAGGTGTTTTGCAGGTGGTAAGCAGTGACAGTTCGTGTTCCAGGCATTGAGGTCAAAGGGCACCATGTTCACTTGATACACTCTGAAGGGTGCTGGCAGCTGTGGGGTCAGACAAATGCCCTTGGAACTTCGTGGTTTTCTTATAGAGAATCAAAAACTGGACGAAGTCGGGGAATGTACAGTCATGACTGTGATAGGCAGGTCACTGTGACACCGATCTGATCCGAGAAACCTATGGCGTTTTTATTATCTGCTGCTTTTGCTACTTTTCTACTTTTATACTGATGTACTGATATTAGGGAACTTCTGGTTTCTTTCTAGAAGAAAGAATATATATATATGTATATATGTGTATATTATACACATATATACATATATATGTATATTATACATGAGTCCTGTACTAGAAATGAAGTCTTGGGTTACATGATGAGTTTGAATTTTAGTAAATCTTAGTAACCCTTCATTATGGATGTCAATAAATGTCTGCATTTTTGCTTTTTCACACCTACAAACGTTTTTACTTAGTTGAGTTGGGTGAGATGAAGTGAGATTAGTTTTGCTAAGGCATTGTGTAGGCAGTGAGAGACATAGTGGGCTAGTCATCTTTAAAGGAACTGAGAAGATTCCGCTGCTGGTTACATGAAGTAGAGTCAGTTACCTGTCACGGTGCTCAAACATGGATGACAGCATGCTCCGTGATGCTGTGAGGAAGAAAATTTAGTTGTGGTAACTCATCTATCTCCATTGGTTCTTACTTGCCACTTTCCCCAAGAATATCAACTGGAAAGATATAGTGATAAGAATGCCTTCATATGAGAATTTGAAACTCAATGCATCAGTTTAATTTGGTTCAAATGGATATTAAGGATAATTAATATCATATGGGTCTGAAGAGGTGGCTGAGTGGTGAAGATGGCTTCCTGCTGTACTAGAGGACCCAAGTTCAGTTCACAGCACCAAGGTCTTACAACTGCCTGTAATTCTAGTGTTCTAGAGATCTGACAATGTCTTCTGGCCTCTGAGGGCACCTACGTGCACATAGACGCATAAATAAAAACAAATCTTTAAAATAATACACATTACACCACCAGTGAAATTAGGTGCTATATTAAGGGGTCAATTATAAATGTTCAAATGATGAATCTTTAGAAGCAATTACAGAATAACTTATTCCCTACAGATGGTTAAGGCATTTTAGGAAAGATATAAGGACGAGGCCATCACCGTAACATCGAGGCATGTTTTTTCCCATCTACTGCTTGTTAAACAAAACTACTGTTGAGCTGTGCTTGTGAAGACAGAATGCCATTTTGATATTATTCTAACAGCATCACTTACGTCGCCAAAGACTAAAACATAACAGCTTAATACAAACTTGCATTAAAGTGTGTCAGAAGAGAACGGGTCAATAGCAGCAACATCTAAAGGGAATCCTCCAGCTACAGGCCTTAGAGAAAGTTCCATTCAAATGTCTTTAACATAAAGGTCTCGTTTGTAAGTGTTTGCAGGCTTTTTTTTATATTGTCTCTTAAGGCTGAGTGACAAAGATCATGCCATCATGAGTGAGCCTCTGAGCAATAAAAATTAGGAACCTGGGGGTGCTGAGAAAACAACCAAAATTACATTTAGTCTGATACTGATTGGACATGATAAACCAAATCTTGGTCAAAATTCTTGATGGAGCATCACAGGAAGAGAGCCTCCCCTTAAGACGTCCTTGTCTGCAAGCTTGTTTGCCCCATCTTCCTTCCTCCTCTTTTGCCTCCTCCTCTCCTTCCTCCTCCTTCTCCTCTTTCTCTCTCCCTCTCTTCCCTCCACCTGAAAATCTACCCATAGCATTTCTACTTTCATCTTCTGTCTTCTCTTTAACCCCCTGGAGGCTGATTATGGGTCCCATTAAAAACTAACCTTTATCCAGTCACGAATATTTGCTGGCAGACGAGCAAATAAAGCTATGTGAGCTTCCTCCTTCCTCATAGAATCCAAAGATATGTGTTAGGAATTTCTTATGTTCAAGTCAGTCTAGACTGTTCAATGCTAATGAAAGACATGGATGCTAACTGCTCTTAAGTACAAAACATGTTATGGTCATGTTTCTGCTGGTTTTAGGCAGGCCAGGATCTTTTCTCTCTCCCTATTTTGCCTGCTCTTGATGTGTATTTATTTAAAAATATATAATATTTCTATTAAGTTTCTGCTAATGGTATATGGATATAATGTATTTTGATCATATTTTCTCTTCTCTCCCCAACTCCTCTCATACCCACTCTCATGTGTCTGCATTGTTAAACAGGAATCCATAATGCAGAAGCTGAAAGGCTGGAGTTGGTTAGAAATTTGTGTTTACTTCATCAATTTCAAAGAGAGAATGATTGGATCCCTGACAAGGGTCCAGATCTTGGTCAGAACTGAATCATGCATTGACCTATGAAAACAGGAGAGAATGTTTGACATGCACTGATCTAAATTTCTAAAATAGTGCATTAAATAGGATTCCCAGGAATCATGAATGAACTGGGAACTTTGTCTCTCATTATGTGTCACTTCTATGTATCATTGGATGCTGGTGTCACTTCTATGTATCATTGGATGCTGGTGACAATTTCCATGTAATGTGACTTTCTCATTCTACATTTCCATTTCTTTCAAGAATAGACCAGATGCTGGGCAGACACTCAGAATAGACTCACGTCCCATTTCTACCAACACTCTGAACAGTCCATTTTAAAATTTTAGCCATTCTGGTAGTTGTTTCCCATTGTGGGATTGATTTGCCTTCTTGCTATGACCAATGAGGCTGAACATCTGTTTATGTATTTATTTTATATTTGTTGATTTTCTTTGGTGAAGTATGTATTCAAATCTTTTGTTGACTAAATATTGGTTGTTGTTTCAATTTGAGTTTTGAGATTTTCTTACAGATTTTGGATGTAACTCTTTGATCACACGTATCATTTCTAGACATATTATTCTAAGTTTTTACTTGTCTTTGCATTGTAAACCTATAACCTTGGAAGTTTTGTATTTTCTGAATTCCTTTTTAAAGTTTTGTGTATGGTAGAATGTTGTTGGAGTCCTTGTCTGGACTGGGACATCTAGGGCATTAGTAAAGCAGATTTTAGATGTGTCTGTGAGGGGCTTCCAGGAGAGACTGGCATATGAAAGCCGATGAAGTAAAAAGCTCCCCTCAGAATGTGGGCGGTGACACACCATAGATGGTGGACTCAGATGCAAAGAAGAAGTGGAGGAACATCCAGGCAGTGTGTAATCTTTCCTAATTGAGAAGGTTGGCGGCTGTCACATCACCTCTGAACTCCAGAGTCTTCAACTTTCCAGTCTTGAGTCACAACAGTGACTTTGGAGAAAGCTTTTCGATCATTCCCAGGCTGTAACATCATCATCAGGCTGTGGCTATGGCAATGGTTCTTTTGTTCAGAGGCCTCCAGGCTCTTAGACTGAACAGTTACAGGGTTCTCTGGCTCTAATGTGTACTCATTGTTGAACCACCCAGTCTCAAGCTGCACAAGTCAATTTAATAACACTGCATTCACAATTATATATGTCTTCTATTGGTTCTGATTCCCTGGAAAAACCTAATATAGATGTGAATATTCAATTGCCCCAGCACCATTGTTTGGAAGGAATGTTGGAGCCTCACTAGCTTCCTTTATGGTTTTGGAAGACATGTATCTCTTCACAATTTATACGGGCCATTTTTAGACTAAGGTTATATGAAATAATATGGATTGGCTCATAAACTGATGGGATAGTGTACTTATACAAAGAGTAAGAAATACCAAGGAGGATGGGGGCCT
>JAQHUG010000373.1:1605239-1623677 GCA_028555095.1 Dicrostonyx torquatus | reverse complement strand
TATAGACCAGGCTGGCCTTAAACTCAGAGATACTCTTGCCTCTGCCTCCCAAGTGCTGGGGTTAAAGGCATGAGCCTCTACCACTGGCCTAAAAAACATTTTTTTATTAAGAATTATTATTTATCTTTTAATTTTGTTTTGATTTCTATTTAACTTGAATTTTATTAATTTTTGACAATTTCATACTAACTTGAAATTTGTGATCATTCATATGTATGCTGGCTGGCTTTTGTTATTTCTTCTGCCTTCACCTTGACTTGTTCTTGTAACACAGCATTTAAATCGCGTCGGAGACAGTAGAATATAGTCCTAGGATAGCCTGGCTACTTTCAAAGTTCTGCCCCTTTCTCTTCCTGTTTTGCTTCTCATTTTGCTTGTGAGTTTCTTTCAGGAACTTACTCCGTATTTTGAGCTGTACACCAAAGCTTTCTTTGTAGTCCAGTCATGATCTGTGATTGTGAACATTTGATTTATAGAAGCATTTTCCATTGCTGGGTTACAAAGTTCATATTTATTAATGTAATTTTGTTATATGGTTCAATTCTTCCATGCCCTTCTTTTATCTTTATTGAATTGGCCTGTCATAGATTGATAGTGGTATGTTAAAATATCTCATGATCAAATAACTGTCATTTCTACTTTGATTTTTAAAGGTTTTTGCTTTATGAAGTTTGATGTCATGTTATTTTAGTGCCAAAGATTCATGCTATTGCCTCATTCATTCTTCCAGTCACTCATTTACATCTGTAAGTGTTCAGTAGAAGTAAAAGCATGGTCATTCTTGTCAAACTCACAGCATTGTGGCTAAACACACCAGGAGAGATGATGATGATGTGCTCACAGGGAAGGGGGATGGGGGAGGCTTGAACCCAGATGGCGAAGGTAGGGATACCTTCCTCGGACCTTTGAGGAGTATCTGGTGTAAGCCTTGCTTTTTTAAGGAATTGTACCATTCAGTCACAGTGATACTCTGACTTGTTTAATGATTTCATCTTGAAGCTGATCTTATTTCATCATTTTACTGCCACCATGTTTTTGTCTTTTCTTGTGTACTTCATGTAATTGGATTTTCTTTTGAATTTCAATATGTAAATCTTAATTTTAATTTTAACTTAACTTAAAGTTCATGTTACACACATACACCGGGTTTGCACTGAGTTAGACATGGGGCTAATCCTATGGATAAAATAGCAGGCAGTTGGTCCTCAATGACTTGCACTTGACTTTGGGAGGTAAACAAACCCATAAAACTCAAATAGACCTCAAAGAAGGAGCTCTGACTACACAGCCCTAAAGTTAAGAATGTGTATCTATGGGGAATGTGTATCAAGGAGGGGGCATGCCCAAGATCTAAGGAAGAGCTCCTAGAAGTCCAGGGCTCCCAGGACTACTAGGTTTGGGTGATAACACAGTGGTGGGACTTGTGTGGCGACAAGAAATGATCTGACTCATTCCAGGAGTCAGATGTCTTCAACAGTCATCTCGAGGAGATGACTGCTTGCTTTTGGGTGATTCTTCTGGGGCTGACATCCTCTCTTTTACTTACAAACTCTGATCACTGCTGTGTGGCTTCCGGATCAGTGGTACTTCCTGCCGCTGCAGGACTTATCTGAGTTTCACGTGCAGTGTGTTTAAGTCAGTGCCATGCGGGTTCCCTGCTCCTTGGTTCGGTCTTTGTGAGTGCCTATGAGCCCAGGTTCGCTGATTCTGTGAGTTTTCTTGTGGTGTCCTTGACCCCTCTGACTCCTGCAATCCTTTCTCATGCTCTACTGCAGGAATCCCTGAATTCAGCCTAATGTTTGGCTGTGGGTCTGCATCTGTTTCTATCAGCTGCTGAATGAAGCTTGTCTGATGACCACTGGTCGAGGAGCCAGTTTGGTCGCAGGACATTGCCAGTGCAGGCTATATGTTCATTATTGCTAGAAGTTCTAGCTAGGATCATCCTTGTAGATTCTTTTGCGCCAGCTTTTTACCTGACTCCAAAACACGGCCCCCTTTCCAGTAGCCCCTCTCAGTACTCTTTCTTTTCATCCCTGCCCCTAAATCTGATCGCTTCTGTTCCTATCCGCACCCACCCTCAGTCCACTCACAAAAATTCTTCAGTTTCTTCTTTCCCAGAAGTTTTGTGAGTCCCCCATGAACCCTCCTTGTTATTTAGTCTCCCTGGACCTATGGACTGTAGCATAATTGTTCTTTATTTTAAAGCTAATTTCCACTTATGAGTGATTACATACCCTGTTTGTATTTCTGGGTCTGGGTTACCTCACTTAGGATGTTTTTTTTTTTTTTTTCTAGTTCCATCCATTTGCCTTCAAATTTTCTGATGTCCCTGTTTTTAGCAACTGAGTAATACTCCATTGTGTAAATGCACCTCATTTTCTTTATCCATTCCTTGGTTGAGGGGCATCCCGGTTGTTTCCGGGTTCTGGCTATTACAAATAAAGCTGCTGTGAACATAGTTGAATAAGTGTTCTTGTGGCATGATTAAGCATCCTTCATAATTAAGGTATACTTCAAGAGTGGTACAGATGGGTCTTGTGGTAGATTCATTCCCAGTTTTCTCAGAAACTGCCACACTGACTTCCAAAGTTGTTGTACAAGTTTGCACTCCCACCTGCACTGGAGGAACTTTCCCCTTGCTCCATATCCTATCTAACATAGGCTGTCGTTAGTGTTTCTGTTCTTAGTCATTCTGACAGATATCAAATGGAATCTCAGAGTCATTTTGATTTTTATTTCCCTGTTTGATGGCCAAGGATGCTGAACATCTGCTGAAGTGCTTCTCTGCCATTTGAGATTCTTCTGTTGAGAATTCTCTAGAGCTACACCCATTTTTTAATTGGGTTATTTGGTTGATATCTAGTTTCTTGAGTTTTTTTTATTTATTTTGGAAATTAGTCTTCTGTCTGATATGAGGTTGGTAAAGATCTTTTCCCTTTCTGTAGGCTGCCATTTTATTCTATTGACAGTGTCCTTTGCCTTATGGAAGCTTTTCAATTTCATGAGCGTCCATTTATTACTTGTCGATCTTAGTGTCTGTACTATTGGTGTTCTGTTTTGGAAGTTGCCTCCTGAGCCAATGATTATTCCCCACTTTCTGTTCGATCAGTTTCAGTGTATCTGGATTTATGTAGAGGTCTTTGATCCACTTGGACTTGAGTTTTAGGCAGGGAGGTACACGTGGGTCTATTTGCTTTGTTCCTCATGATGACACCAAATTAGAACAGCATCATTTGCTGAAGATTCTTTCGTTTTTACATTGTATAATTTTGACATCTTTGTTGAAAATCATGTGTCCATAGGTGTGTAAATTTTTGTCTGAGTCTTCGATTGGATTCTGTTGATCCACCTGCCTTTTTTTTCCCCCAATACCATGCAGTTTTTATCACTATAGCTCTGTAGTAGAACTTGAAATCAGGGATGGTGATACCTATGGAAGTTCTTTTATTGTACAGAATTGTTTTAACTATTTTTGGTCTTTTGTTTTTCCATATGAAGCTGAATATTATTCTTTTGAGGTCTGTAAAGAATTGTGTTGGGATTTTAATGAGTATTGCATTGATTTATAAGTTACTTTTGGTAAGATGGCCATTTTTACTATGTTAATCCTAGCAATTCATAAGCATGGGAGATCTTTCCATCTTCTGATATCTGCTCCAATTTCTTCAAAGATCTAAAGTCCTTGTTATGTAGGTCTAATAAAAGCAATATGCAAGAAACTGATTGTCAAAAACAAATTAAATGGAGAAACGGAGAGAAAGAAACTCCAAGCGATTCCACTAAAATCAGGTACACGACATGTTGTCCATTTTCTTCATACCTATTCAATATTGTAGTTGAAGTTCTAGCTAGAATAATAAGTCAAGTAAAGGAAATCAAGATGATGCAAATTGGAAGTCAAAGTATCATTATTCACAGATGATACGATAGTAAATATAAGCAACCTGAAAAGCTCTACCAGGGAACTCTTATAGCTGATAAACACCTTTAGACAAGTGGCTGAATATATTAACTAAAAACACCAGTAGACCTTTAATATACAAACAATAAATGGGCTGAGAAAGAAATCAGGGAATCAAAAAAAAATAAAAAGAATCAGGAAATCACCAACCTTTACAATAACTGCAAATAATACAAGTTATCTTGGTGGAACTCTAATTCAGAAAAGTTTTTATTTTTTTTTTTTTTTGACTTCTTTGACCCATTCATCATTCAGTAATGAGATATTTAATCTCCAGAATTTTTCTGTTTACTAGAGATTTGCTTGCTACCAATTTAAATTTTTATTACATTGTGGTCAGATAGGATACAGTGAGTAATTTACATCATTTTGAATTTGTAAAGATTTGTTTTGTATTCCAGAATGTGGTCTGTTTTAGAGAAGCTTCCATGTATTGCTGAGAAGAATGTGTATTCCTTGGTGTTTGGGTAGAATATTCTGTAGATATATATTAAGTCCATTTGATATATGATGTCAATTAATTCCAATGTTTCTCTATTTTTTGTTTAGATGATCTGTCTGTTGGAGAAAGTATAGATATTGAAGTCACCTACTAGATGGATTTTAAATCCAGTAATACATTTTTTAAATGAAATTTGGTCGACTAGATTTTGGCACATATGTGTTTAGGATATTAATGTCTCCTTCATTATCTGTTCCATTGATTAGAATGAAGCTTTCCTCTTCATCTCCTCTGATTTGTTTTCAATTTCCATTGAGAAATCAACTGTTATTTTGATAAGTTTTCCTTTATATCTTAGTTGTGTTTTTATTTTGGGGCTTTCAACACCCTCTATTTGTTCTGTATTAATGATTATGATCTACCGTCAGGATTTTCTTTTTTTGTTCGTCTAGTATTTCTTGTATCTGTATGGATATGGCTTTTGTCTTTAAATTTGGGGAAGTTTTCATCTGTGATCTTGTGGATGATTTGGTCTATGCCATTAACTTGGGATTCTTTTCCTCTATTTATGCCTAGAATTCAGTTGTTTGACCTTTTCATAATATCCCACATTTCCTGTGCATTTCTTTCATTTATTTTAAATTCTTTTTAAAATATATGTATTGCTTCTTTGGTCTGGGTCCTCTCCTTTATCCTCAAGTCCTGACACTGTCTTCTGCTTGACTCATTCTACTTCTAAGACTTCCTTTCCTTTGGATTTTCTAGTTGGATTACTGGGGTTTTGGCTCCATTTTATCTTGAGTTCTCCTCAGTGTTTTGGTCTCTTTATTGGATTCCATTTCCAATCCTGGACTGTCCTCATCACTTCCATCACTTTTATATTTGTGTGTTCATGGCATCACTTAGATGTTCATTCTCAAGCTCTTTCTCCTTAATTCCACTGAGCGGTTTGAGTTTTTAAACTTCTTGAATTCTTTGACGAAGCCTATGAGTGTTCTTTTAAATTTTGTGTCCTCATCTAGATAATTCTTATTGATAGACATTTCAAAAGAACTCATCGGTTTTTTGATGGTGATACTGGCTGGATCATATATATTGTTTGTGATTTTTTTTTGTGATGAGATCTTGGTACATGAATTTATTTTGTTAGTTCTGGGTCTGATATGGACAGAGCAGGTTGGGGCAGAAGAGAGGATGTGTGAGAAGCTTTGGCCTAGAGGTTGAAAATGGCTTAGAGGGACTGAAATCAGGTGGGCAGAAGTTCTGGGCTGGTGTGCGGAGTGTGTGTTCAAGTTCAGAGTGTGGGTGTGGGGAGCCGCGCCCGCTATTCGCCATTACAAGATGGCGCCCATATCCTGTGTTCCCGAAAAATAAACAGGTGCATTGCGCATATGAGAAGGGTTTTTCCACCTCGTCCCATCCCGCCTATCCCTTGGCGTCATCTCGTGCGATGGGTTGCAGCCAACCAGGGGCTGACACGTCCTAGGCGAGGAGAAGCCTCTATTTAAGGGAAAGGTTTCCCCGCCTCTGGGTCTCTGCTCTGGAAGCTTATGCTCTCCCTCTCAAGAAGCATTAAAGCTTACTGCAGAAGGATCCTTGTGTGCCATGTCGTTCTTGCTGGCGAGATGGTCGCGCGGGACATGTGGGTATAGATCTGGTTGGGTGGAGAGGTTGTATACAGCTGAGAGGGGCCTGTGGGTTGCTGGCAGGCAGAATGGGCCCTGGGAAAGAATGGAGGTTGGTTGTCCCCGAGCCATGGAAGGTCAGACTGACCAAGACATTGAATGTAGGACTTGGACTAGATCTGGTGGGTTGAGGAGGGTTCACTGAGGGGAAGGTTCAGCAGACTCCTTATACTAGACCCTGGAGAAGGATGAGCATGTTCTACTGTGTGGAGAGGTTGGATGTGGTGGGAACATGCCCAAATTTTAAATGACACTAACTGTAAGCAGATTGCCCTATTATTTTCAATAATTTCCTTGAGTATGAATAGTCCTAAAATTAATAAAATCAGATGGTAGCTCCTTTTTTTTTTTGGAAAGAGTAATTTCTGAGGTCAGTGTATATTTTTATTCTGCCCTTAGCAGGGTTCCTGATGCTGTCATTGTACCCAATTTCCTCCTGAACATCAGTGATCTCAGTTTTGGTTACATCTTTGTTAAAACTGTCAACTCAACCAATTCCTTTTGGCCATGACCTGCACTTCCCCTTGGAGAAGAACGTCTCCATGGTGCAGTGACAATGAGATCAGCTCCTTCAGGGATGGAATACATCTATGCAATAGCTTGATGCTTCTTCCAGACAGAATCAAAATCAGGGCTTTGGAACTGAGGGTGTGATTATGGCGAGTGTCTCTGTGAATAAATACCTAGCTAAATGTACTGAGGACAAGGGGAAGCAAGAGCCAATGGTTGGAACTCTTCTCATTTTGCCATGGGAGTCATGGAAAGACAGGAGTTATTAGTAACCCAGTATTTTTAGTGTGATATACCCAAGTATTAAACTCAGTGCTTCATGAGTATGTCGTTTTTCAAAATATTTGGGAACTTTCCAGACATTGTTTTATTAAGACGTTTTTCTGCTCATTTGTCATTCCTTCTTTTTCCTACTGATAAAAAATCATGACAAAACTATTATAAACAATTTCCATATATATATTATTTTTCCGTAATAATAATATGGCTACATTTGTTTATTTTTATATAAATAATTTAATCTTGACTGAATATTTGATGGTACAAGATAGAGAATATCTTCAACATTTTCCAGACCTGACAATATTCTGATTTTATAATTCTCATTGTTGAGAACATAAATATGTAGAACAAAAATGTCAGAAGTATCTTCAGGGCCATTTCATCTCTTTCCTTCCTGGTATGCCATTATGTATATGCTAGTAATTGCATGACGCAACAGAAAGGAAGGAGCCATAGATCTTAGTCTCAATAACCAGAATCTGGTGACAAGTTCAGAAATATAGATGTCCCATTGTGACTGAGAGTAAGCCCCACCGAGTGGGTGGTAGGGGGAGGGAGAGATGAAGTTCATAAAACCTTTAAATATGCAAAAACACAGGGAGACTTAACTTTTTCGCTATATTGGCTCCAGAATTATTTTACATAAAAAATAAAATGTCACACAGAAAGTTAGAGACTTCTTTGCATTTATAGAGGATACATTTAAAATATGTGTGAAATCATTTGGGGAAGGTATTATAAGCTTCCTGTAGAACCAATACAAATCAGTTTAATTAAAATATTAAATCATCAACAACATAAACAGAACCGCTGCTCTAGCAAACTTGCCAAATCCAAAATGTTTATTTCATTTATCTGTGTGAGTACATCCACACTTTCACTCTGTCTGCTAGGAGACCACTATAGCACTCACCTTGGCCTTGAGGAACCTTGGCGAAGGATGCTCTTGCATGTTTGGTTCTCTGTAGACAGATAATATTTGAAGGAAGTCTGGCAGTTGAAACGGGCTCCCCAATTTTTACTGGATATACCCAAGGGTAGGAAAAGTCAATCGTGCAATGGTACTTGAATAAGCTAGCATGGTTGTCTGTTGTTTCCATTTCATTACTATAAACAATACCTTGGATAATAAAATTGCGAAGGGAAAAGACTTAGTTTTGGTGAATGGATCCTGAGGTTTCCATCCATGGTCTGTTGACCCCATTGCTTCTACTCCTGTGATAAGAGAGTATGTATTGGCAGGAGAATAATTTTCTGGTAGTTGTCTAACATAAACTCAAATTCATCTTGTTATGTTCTCTGCTTGTGTGTGAGTGGAACAAACACTGGAAGGCTCTCCATGACTGCTGTCATGGATATGTTGAAAGTATTAAGTGAAAGTCTCTGGAGATTCCTTCTTTCCACTGGCAATACTGTCATGTAAGAGGGAATTTCAAACATAAGGACTGTACAAGATAACTGGGGAATGAAACTTGAATCTGATTTTAGCTCCAGAATGTAGATGAGTCTAGGAGGTGGATCATCACAACATTACTGAAGTGTACTCCAGTGGCATTTGTTCCCTCGTGGGTGTTTATCTTCTGTCAATCAGCATTTGTTTCTTGTTGCTAGATAGAATTCTGTTATCTCACAGATGATGTTCTAGAACACAAATGGAGAACAATAAAAGTTGTCTTTTTTTCTTTTGTAAAGGAAAGTATACTTTTACCAACATATTTCATACTATTATTGCTATGACTCTGTGCCGCCGTTTAGCTTTTGGGGACATTGATAATCTTATTCTTCCAATAAGATTCTGTGAAAGCTAACTGTATCAGCATCATCATTTTTATAGTACTTGATGACCAGGAAGTAGTCACTAGTCTAGTGTTTTAAAACATTTTTATAATAAGACTAAGAGACAATTCCCACTAACCTAATCAAGCTGCCCCTTTAGAATAATTTCTGGACCTACATTGTTTTGTTGAGATTTCCTTTCCAATATGAAGACTAAGTAGTTAACCATATATCCCTCCCACTAAGCAAAAATAAAACAAAAAAATCAATAATCTATCTATAATCTATCTATCTATCTATCTATCTTCTTTATAGTCATCCGCCTATTAATCAATCAAAACTCCACCTGTACGTATGGCTGTCTATCATGTATCATTTCTCTATAAATCTATCTAATTATCTTTCACATATCTCTTGCTGATTATCTACCTTGCTCTTCGTCTACCACTCTAACACATTTCTGATGTTCTAACACATTGTCAACTTTGAATCTTTAGAGTCAGAGCTAGAAAGATACTGCATAGCATCCAGGCTTCATTCCAAACATCTTTGCCACTTCACGTTTATGAGTTATCAGATTCAGTGGTGCTGAAAATATCCTTGTAAGAGTTGTACACTGAGCAGAGCCAGTTGCCGGTTCTAATACACTAATTGCAGGGAAGGTCATTAGGATTTTAATGTGAAACTATGTCATTTTCATTATCTGTTCTCCATTTGAAAAGATGCTCTTGCTATGTTCATTTGAGGTAAGACCTCACATTTGATACATCAACCGATACCATGGATATTTCAGTATATATTCACCTATAAAGCAGACTGTATTTATTTATTCAATATTCAATTGCTCTACAGAAACTTCACATAGAGAACTCTCTTTGGGTTAAAGTGCTGAATTTTAGATGCCTGCTCCTAGAATCTGTGCACTTGAGACTTTTCCTCCTTAAGTGTGAAATAAATGTGGTTGAGATAGCTCAGTACACCCTATCTCCTGCCTTTGTCTTGTGAGTTCATGACATATCTTGCTTTCTGAGGTGAAACTGTATTGTTTCTAAAATTTTATGGCATGTGATTCTCCTTGTCATGTTAAAGAAGTCCAAGTGCTTTCTTCTGAAAGATTTAAGGCTTCCTTTCTTTGTACTTAAGTTTTTATATGAAATTAAGTTTTGTGTATTCTGTCAACTTACATTTGCTGGTGTATTGCGACTGTCCCAAGGACCAATGAACATTTTTGTCTTTGAAAATTGATTTTGCTGTTTGACAATTTTATCCATGTATATAGTATTATGATTCTCTTCCCCATGCCCACTTCTTGCCATTGCAATTAATGATACCTCATCCCCACCAGTCCTTTTCCCAGAATCAGGAACTTCATTTTGTTTTGTCACCCATTTAGTTTAACGAGGGGCATTTGTGTGATCATCGGGTTGTGACTCTCTACTGGAACCTGGTAGGGTCATTATTGAGTACATGCTGAAGGCAATGATTCCCCCTCACCTGGTTCAAATATTTTAGCAGTGAGGATAAATCCTCCTAAGCTCTTCCTGCACCCATGCTTGACCAGTGATAGGCCTGGTCTTATGCAGATATAGTGCTGCATGGGGGCGGGGCTCAGATTGCAATGGCCTTGTCTTGTCCAGAAGATGACTTCTCTCCCTTCTCCCTATCTTGGATCTTACATTCTTTTTGCCCCCTCTTCTGCAATGTTCTTTGAAGCTTAGACAATTTCATATATTCGCTTTTGTTTAGGGCTGACCCCTTCCCATCACCTTTCCTCTGTGCTTTGTGCAGCCATGAGCTCATGTTTACCACTGTTCCCTGGAAAGAGAGGTTTCTCTGATTGAGGTTGAGACTAGCATTTGCCTGTGGGTATAAACATACATACGTGGAAGGCAGCTTAATTAATGTTGTGTCAATTCAGCTAAAGAATGGTGTGCAGCCCCTATTTTGAGCCTCTTATCTCCCCAGCATGGGTGTTGGAGCAGGTGATAGTACCAGGCATAGTTTCCCTCATGTGGGAGGACAAAATCAATCAGAGTGCAGTTGGTTACCTCCATAACAACCATGTCTCTTTTGTACGAACAGCCTATTCCTTAAAGTAGATTTTAGAACAGTTTTATGTAAGTAGCAAAATTTAAAAGAAGGCACAATGATTTTCCATTGACTCATTTTCCCAGTACATCTACAACCTGCACCTTTCTCAACATTGCCCCTCAGTGAGGTACATTTGTTATAATGAGTGAGACCTCATCACAAACCATGAGTTCACAGTCTCCACAGGAGGGTTTTGTGTAGTCTATGAATATGGACAAGTGGGCAGACCCTGTTCCTCTGTGTGCTCACCGGCATTGTGATGTTAGTATTCAGGACTCAGGTAATTTTCATGGCTGTGTGGTAGCATCTCATAATAGTTTGTGTGTAGGTGGAGGCTGCTTGTTTGTTCCTGGCTGCCCAGACCCGAAATAATCACACAGAAGCTATATTAACTAAAACACTGCTTGGCCTATTAGCTCAGACTTCTTATTATCTAACTCTTACATCTTAAATTAACTCATTCCTATTATTTTGTATTTTATCATGAGGCTCATTGTTTACCAGTAAGGTTCTGGGGTACCCATCTCCTTAGGCAGCTATATGGTGTCTCTTTGACTCCACCTACTTTCTATCTATCTATATCTCTGTTATAGTTATAGTCTAAGGCTGTGGTGAAATAGAACAATTTTTCTGTATGTTTACAGGTTAGCAAGGTAGACTTTTGCTTACCTCATGCATATATTTAGTGACATGTATTTAGTGTAGTAAGAGGAGCGCTGGCTGTGTCCCACCGCCTGGCTAGCTTAAACCCTGAAATAACCACACAGAAATTGTATTAATTAAATCACTGCCTGGCCCATTATATCTAGCCTCTTCTTGGCTAACTCTCACATCTTGATCTAACCCATTTCTGTTAATGTGTTCACCACAATGTCGTGGCTTGCCGGCAAGATTCTAACCAGCATCAGTCTCAGGCTGGAGCTTCATAGCGTCTGCCACACTGCCTTCTTCCCAGCATTCTGTTCTGTCTACTCCACCCACCTAAGGGCTGCCCTATCAAAAGGCCAAAGCAATCTCTTTATTCAACCAATGAAAGCAACAGAAATACAGAAGGACCCTCCTACACCAATTTAGTGTATTGTGACTCATTGGTGCTTAGGGTTGAGAACAGAAGGGCTGGGTCTGCAGGAGAGGACATCAGTAAGTTCAAGCCCTGTGCTCACCATACGACCTTGCAAGTTGTTACCCCCTTTGGAGTCACAGTTTCTTTATTTCTAATGGAAGTTCACTTTTATCGACTTTTCGGGATGTTATGAGGATTGCACGACATGGAGTGTGCAGTGATCTCCAGGACTGCACCAGGCTTTAGCATGTATTCTTCACATCAATGGCTGGTCACCTTTCCTTTTGTCCTTTGCTCTCCCTTCTTTGCTGAAGGATTAGAGGCTAAGAAACAGAGATTTTAAAAGTTTTATTAGTTATTTAGTATCAATTGAGATACACACAGAGAATCTCAGTAGTTCTGTGTGCTATGCTTCTATGTCTTTATAAAAGAAAAATTCTATCAGATACCAAGTCTATTAGATAGGGTACAAACCAAAAGGCTCATCTGAAAACAACCAGTGAGGATGCAGACCTTAGTTTTAATAAAACAAGATTCCATACGACTAGAAGGCAAAAACCAAACTAACAGTTCCAAAGGTCATGACAAATGAATTAGGAAAGCAATCAAAATGGCTTAGCAAAGCAATGCTGTCATTCTTCATCTTAATGAATTTCCTAAAGAGTAAATAAAAGGAGTAAGATGAAAGTAATTATTGACTGTGTACCTAGCTATCGGAGCTTCTGGTGTCTCTAGGGAGTCTAGTTCATAAAGCTGAACTGTAGGTGGATTACATATCTATCACACAGCTCCTAAAAGCTGGCATGCTATGTATAAATACTGAATTTAATGAACACGCTACATAGAACATGCTAGCCCCTGTCGCACTCTGCTGAATTTATATACTCAATTTCCTAGGAGGTAGAAGTGCTATGTAGAACATAGGGCTCCAAGTATCAGAGGCTTGAGTAGGCGTCCATTTCTGTCATTACTTGTTGAAGAGAGGGTGTTAATTTTCTTGCTTACCACTGGACTGAAAAGGAGATGGAGGAGACACATGAAGGGAAATATTTTTTACAAGGCACACAAAAGAAAAGGAAGAATAATTTGCAATGTCACAGTGGTTAGAAACATAATGAGTGGTGTTTCCATGATTATTGCATTATAGAGGGTACGTTTGCTGGTATAGATTTTATTAGAGCCAATGCAGTAGAACAGAACTTCTTTTATTTTATTTCTGCAGTGCTGAGAATAGAGCCTAGGACCTCACATACCCTAGGCAAGTGATCTCTCACTGAATTCCATCGCCAGCCCCAGTAGAGAATTCTCAGAGCTGGGAATTTCTGTTCATTTGAATGATGAGAAAAAGATTACGTGGATTATCTTTGTCATTTCAGTTGACATAGCATTTAAGACATCTTGCTTACTAAGTTGTACCTCTGATTATATGATCTTCATGCTGCTTTAATCATGGTAGCTGGAGATCAGAGAAGCCAGAGAGCCTGCAAAACTGAGGGGTCTATGGTATAGTAGAATTCTGGATGCATGATACCATGTAACAGTGGAGAGTTTCAGAACTTGAAGAAAAGGCCTGTAAGGAACAGCTTGCTAGGGTTTCGGCCGAACACCATTCAAGGATTGTTCTAGCTTTATAGTGAATATGTGTCCAGATACTGGGCACAGATACTACGAATATTAAAGATAACTGTATCAAACAATTTTTGCCTTTTTTGAGACAGGGTTTCATATAGTGCAGTCTTGAATCTTCAGACTCAATTCTCCTTCACCTTACTTCCTGAGTGTTGGGATTACTCTGGTGTGAATTGCCATGCCTAATTTATGCAGTGCTGAGGATCAAATCCAGGGCTTTGTGAACGCACTTTACTGAGCTATATCCTCAGCCCTGTCGGAGATGCTGAAGGGTCATCACTGCAAGGTTGTTGGGAGCCCAAACTATGGAAACTTGACTAATTTTTCAATTGCTTCCTAAAGAAAGTGGGATGTTAAATATTCTTACACACTTGGTTAGTACTGACATGAACACTGAATGTAATGTGTGTGAGTGCGTGTGAGTGTGAGTACATGCGTTTGAGTATATGTGTATTAGTGTGTGAGTGTGTATGTGTGTGGTGTGCCCGAGTATGTACATACAGATTTCAGAAGGCAATATCAACTGTCTGCCTCTTTTCTACTTTGTTTGTTTGAGTCAGGGTCTGCCAGTGAACCAAAGCTTGACCAGCCAGAAAGCGTCAGGGATCTTCCTATCTTCCAGTTTCAGCCCTCCAGTGCATCTGTGCCTGCCTGTTTTACATGTGACTGTGGTTTAAACTCAGGTTCTCATGCTTGCATGGTTGTACACTGAGTGCTCTTATCTACTGATCCATCTTCACCTCCAAGTCCTCAAACAGCTGTTTATTCCAGATTAAGTTGATTTATCCTTTTTTTTTTTTTTTAACAGTTTGATGCTGAGCTGGGCCAGGGAGGCTGAGATGGACATACTTTCTGTGTAGATGTGGTAGAAATGACAGATGTATGGCTCCAGGCCTTTACATTTTCAGATATAACTGATATTTACAGAGTCATTTGCTGTCTGCCCTTTAGACTATGTTCAGACAGAAAAATATCCCTGAAGAATAGCCAATCCCATAGTTAAGACATTTTGGTTACAGAATTAAATCAACCTTCAACCAAATAGCAACATTATGTCTAAATCAATCCTAAAATGACCTTCCCCTACAAAAAAGAATCATTCTGAAAAAGGTCAATTTAGTTGTATGGTGTGATGAAGATCTGTAACATTTGTCTTCTAAAGTCATTGTTGAAAAGAATAATTTTCCAGGGAGAAATCTTCCTGTTGCCTCCCCAAGCGTTAGAACCATTAAACCATGGTGACATGTGGCCCAAGATTCTTCAAGAGTGCTCCATGTTTCAAAATAATCTCCAGATTATACTTGCTTTGGCCAATGTGAAACTATGTCTAGTTTATTAATCACTGAAAACCATGTTTGGTGCCAAGTCTCTAGGAAGTATAATTTAAGATAAAATCATCGGATTTATGCTTTTCTATTTTCTTCTATATTTCTCCTTAGTGGTAGGGACTTTGATGATAGATAGAAGGAAAGAGAGAATGCCACAGTTCACATGGCACAACAGTACATTTGTTCTTGCTAATATAGTTGAATGGATGCACTCACCTGTGAGCCCATCACTCAGTAGGCAGAGAGAGACATGAAGACCACAAGTTCAAGTCCGTGCTGGGTTGTATAGTGAGACTGTCTCAAAACACAAAACTATTAATTCTAGATATTTAAAATAATCAGAATTGGGTTATATAAATCATCTAGACGTAGAATTGTGCGTCATTATATCTCAAATCAGTATCATTAATTCACATTTTACAAATCAAAGTTTCTGAGAAATTAAAAGAAAGCATGAAATTTTGGTCATTAGCAATGAACTACACAGATTTTCATGTATCTGGACTGGCTATTACATTCTCTTGGTGAGGGCAAAGATAGGTGTAGTAATAGGTGTGGGCTGGTGGGCTGTGGGTGCTGCGTTCCCCAACTCCAAGCTCCCAGCTCTTAGCTGCAGGCCTGCTTTTGGTCCTGGCAAGCTTATACCTGGAATAATTACACACAAACTGTATTCATTTAAATACTGCCTGGCCCATTATCTCTAGCCTTTTCTTGGCTAACTCTTATATCTGATTCAGCCCATTTCTAAAAGTGTGTGTCACCACAAGGTGGTGGCTTACCAGGAAGAGTCTAACCTACATCCATCTCAGGCCGAAGAATCTGCCACACTTCCTTTCTTCCCAGCCTTCTGTTATGTCTACTCCGCCCACCTAAGGGCTGCCCTATCCTACAGGCCAAGGCAGTCTCTTTATTTAACCAATGAAAGCACAGAAATACAGAAGGACCCTCCTACACCAGATGGGTTTAGTGGAAAGTTGAAAATATCTATGTTTAACTCCAGCTGTCTCTGTCTGTTAACTGTATAAACTAATAGGAGTTATGTAACTTTTGGAATCACTTTTCTTATGTGGAAAATGGGATCAAGCTTGTGGGAATGAGAGGGAATTTGAAAGTAGTTGAAGTAGTGCCAGAACATGGTAGATGCTCTCTGCATTCTTTCTTTCTCCATCTTGTAATGTGCTGAAGTGTAGGTAGGGCTACTGGGAATGGGAATGGAGCCTATTGGGTAGTGCTGCATCAGGTGACCCTGAGAGACCTTTACGATCTTAGTGTTGTTTCTGAAAATGGGTCACACTTGCCTTGTTGCCACCACTGTTTTGTGTTCAGCTCCCTTTTTATTATGAATTTTTTTTCCATGTTTGGGACTCTGTCACGTTCTTTCTGGGCAAATCGTAGGGATATGGGCATGCCGTGGGTGAGAAGCAGTGTGTTCCCCTACTTCCTGTGTTCTGTCTGCCTCCCTCAGAGTACCCTCACTTCCAGTCTCAATGTTCCTGTCCATATTGATTCTGCTCTCAAGCATAATTCACTCCAAGAGCTGGATTTGTCTCACTGGGTCTGTTACCATTTGTTTGTTCACTGTCTTTTTAAAAAAGATGTTCCATGACTGTCTGTGAAGAAGATCAAAAGTGGCAGAGCAGGGATATGAAACTTGGTATTTAGATTATAAAGTCAGCATTGGAAATGACCTTTGCTAGATAGGAAACAGTGAAGCTGCATATAACCGGCATACAGCACACACCAAATTGCTGATAAATAGTATTTAGCTTATAATTGGTTGTATTTATTTGGCCATGCTTTCCATATTTGTAAGTATTGACACAAGCTTGTCAACATATAAGATACAGGAAACTGATATATATATATATATATATATATATCGAGAGAGAGAGAGAGAGAGAGAGCGCATTTGTGCACAATCACATTTTCTTCCTTGTTCTTCAAACAACTCAGTTTACTTCTAATAAGAACATCAGAGAAAATTTCTCACCAAGGAAGAGTGACCTTTAAAAGGAAAAACCTGACAGCCAGATAAACTGCGCACCATTTACAGAGGGATTCAGTGGAATTTACCCCATCTATTTCCCTGGCCTCCAGAGGAAATTATTCATTCTGGAAGGGCACAGCTGATTGAAGGAAGATGCTTAGATCAAAAGAGGCAATGCTTTGAACTGTGTTTATGGGGAAATGTCTAGACCTCTGGCTCCTGATCTATGACTGGAGACAGTTGGGTTAGACCACTTTAAAGGAAACTTTTGGGTCAAGCAGGGTGATCCTCCTTATGTGCAGCTGTGTAATATTTCTGCAGGTACCTGGGCAGATGTGTTCAGGAGCATGGGCCCACTGCTTCTTGGGTCATCAGCACATACAATACCTGGCTAGACTTTTCTACTTAGCCTATTTTATCTCCATGAAGGTTGCACAGACATTTCATCTGGCAGAGATCCGATGAGAGGCAGGCAAGGTCATGTGTTAGAGACACTTAGAGATCTGCCAAGATTTGTAAAAATGTAAAGCGAAGGGATTAAGAGTAGATGGAGGATATTTTGATGTTGAGAATTTTAGAAGTGGAAATAAGTGTAGTGTTTGCCAAGCACCTACCCATCTGCAGTGGAGGGATCAGGCTGCAGAGGTAAACTGGCTGCTCAGAAAGGTAGCTTGTGGCCAGCAGCAGCAGGTAATGGAGAGTAGAAGGTCGGGATTCTGAATTCATGAGCCTTTGGTTAGCTGTATTAAAAATTAGAAACAAAGATAAAGAAAGGTGAAAAAAGGGAGGTGACTTACCTGTGCCAATCCCCTGAGCAGAGTTCGATTTCAGCTAAGTAATGGTCATTTGATATCAGGAGCCCACTGTGCAAACCAGGCCGTCTTTAAGAAGCAACCAGAAATATAATTTCAAATGTGGCAGTCATTTTTGTCCTGTCTTCAAATTATTATTTTATTCTTTATTTATGTGTGTGTGCATGCATGTGCATATGCACATATGTCCATTGTGGCCAGAAGAGGGCGTCTGATCCCTGCAGTTGGAGTTACAGGCAGTGCTGGGAACTGAACACCAGCCATCTGAAAGAGCAACAAGGGCCTTTAACCGCTAAGCAATCTCTTCATCCTCTATTTGCTCTTTCAGATCGTGGGAGGCTCTGTACAGAGATCACTCTAAGTTAGCTTGCATTTCTTATAGAACATGACTTTGTGGTAATAAGCCAGGTCATCATTTTTCCTCACTTTTAGTGACTCTTATCCGCTGCTTATATACCAATGTGTGTTTTCAGAACAATCTTTGAATTGATAAATTTAAACATATTTACTTCTTGCAGAAGCAACTTCTAAGTAAAGTGCTTGAAACTGTCTTGGTTTATAGGACCCTGAGGAAACTTCATAAGCTCAGTAAAATGCACACAGCCTTCTGGTGTTGCAGGCAGGTATGTCTTTGGGATGACCTGAATTTTCCCATGTGAATGCGGGCAATTGACATTTGTGTTTATTATAGCAAGGAATCTTTGCAGCAGGGAGGCCATGAGTCGGTCGTGGTCATGTGACAGTTAGTTAGCAGGAAGACCTGGCAGTGTGGCAGTTAGCAGGCGAATGAATCTTCACAGACCAGAAGGTAGGAGAGATTGTAAAAAGGATAGATACCTTTTATAGTTTATGCTCATGCCTATTATAAAATG
>JAQHUG010000373.1:1578740-1596546 GCA_028555095.1 Dicrostonyx torquatus | reverse complement strand
AAAAAAAGAATGTAACATAATAAGAAAACCAAAATGGATGGGTCCTGATACATCATGTATGATATTTCTCTCCAACTTCCACATGCACACGTTCCCAAGCATGCATGTGCACATGTCCAAAGACACAAAGTAAACTTTCAAAATAAAGACGAGAAGCAATATAGCTCTAATGCACAATATAGAACTAATTCTGTTTTATTGGAACTGTGAAAAATTTACTAGAATTCTTGGTAGGAAACGACAATTAATAATGACATAAGATTTAAAGTCTTTTTATTATCACCTTAATGAATGTTTTCTTTTTGTTTTTTTAGCTAAGACTACCCATTCAAAGCATACATATGCTAACTGAAACTGCTTCAGTTGTCATGTGACAGGATAGGTAATGTGGTTTCAGGAGTGGCCTCACTGTTTCCACAGATTTTTAAACCTCTTCTTAGATTATTGGAACTGTTGTAGTTAAATTACAGTATTTTAATTGGGGTCATAGAATCAGCTTATTTAGTACATCCTTACCCTTTAAGCACTATGACCAAATTGAGAAACAAAGCAAAGATAAATAAAAGAAGAAAACTTCATCACAATTAGAAGCTAAATTGGAGGGGAGAAACATAGTATTTTGGAATATAATTCCAAAAGAAAAATATGCAGAGGTAAGCCATGAGTGGCCATTTTATTCTTTCAACACCAATTAATCAGTTAAATCATGCCACATCTTAGGGACGAAGTCAGCGAAGAGACTCAGAAGGTATATGAGACTGTATCGTGGGAAAGTCTTCTGACAGAGAGTGCTCAGTAGGATTTAGTGTGCATGAACTAATGCACATATGCATGAATGAGTGAGTACAGAGATAATCTCTTTCTGGATGCAATTGTGTCTAGAAAACCGCCATCTAACTACCCTTGGTGACTAGTGGTCCCTGAGGGTCACCATGGACATGGACTGTATTCTGCAACTTCACTCATTCTGGGTGCAATTGGTTGTTCAGCTGATGGTTTCTATGGTTTTTGAACTAACTCTCACCTGCTAATAACTGCCCTGAGGCCTAGAATGTGGCTCCAAATCTCAGTGTCTTGTCATGTGGATCAGCTGCCAGGTTCTCAGGAGCTACAGATTTTCTTTAAATTCTATATTTTTTAACTATAAAACTCATTTTTTTTCTCCTGAGAAACTGATATTGTTTATCTACTGTTACCTTGTGAATACGGACGTTTTTGTGGGGGTGATATTTGTGATATGTGATGCTGAACTTGAATATTACACTCTGTTTTTCTTCTCCTCTTCTCACTGTAGATGATGGGCAATAAGCTTCTTTTGTTTTTGTTTATTTAACTTAGCTCACCTAAGTTTGGTTCTCACCACAAATATTTTGGGTTTGAAACAGCTATGGCAATTATTTTAAAATTAGGTCACAAGTTTCTAGGAAAGTTAAGTGTCACATTTTACATATTTTTAAACACAAGAAATTATTTATACTTACAATTATATATAAAATGTCTGAATAAGCAATTGACCTGCTCTTCACTGGGGACGACTATTTCTGCCTCTCGTAGCTTTCCTTAGTTGCCTGTAGCTCTTTGTGTAGGGTTGAGCTCTTGTATACTTTCTCTGTCCATATTATCATGTCTTTTGGGGTTGTCCTTGTTTCGTTCACATCTATGCAGCCATGTTGGGGAGATTTATGGCTGTAGCTCCTGATATTGCTAGGAGATACACTCTCACAGCAAGCTCTTACAGTCTTCCCACCCCTTCTTTCTTAATGTTCCCTGAACCTTTAGTGCAGGAGTTGTATTGTAGCTGTATGAGTTGGAGCTGGGCTTCCTAACTCTTCATTTTGGTCAGGTGGTTTTCTGAAATGGTCTCCTTCTGTTAGAGAAAGAAGTTTCTTTGATATGGAATAAGAACTGTGTTTATCTGCAGGTACAAGGATTAAATAATCATCTCTTAGCACATATGTATAAGTAATATTATATAGACTGAACAAGTTATATAATGAATTTGGGAATATATATGTATGTCTGTATACAAGCTACATACACACATATATGTAGCAACAATTAAAGAAAAAAGAATCCATGAAAAAATGAGTAAGAATAAAAAAATCACATAATGTCTGTGACATTCCACTTTCACCTGGTAACAATAAACTTCCAAAAAGTCCCCAACTGACTCAGGGCTGAAACATTTTGAGTGAATGGCATTTTGAACCCATTAAGAAGGGCTAAATCTAAGAGATCTATAGTTACTTGTCAATCATCATGTTGAGAGGCACTCATTAGTTTGTAGAGGTTGCTGTTGTCATGCCATGCAGGTGTTAATGCCAAGGAGGTGGCAAGAAGATGTAAGCCAGGATATGGTACTGAGGACTTAGTAAAGACATTTTTCATTGTTGAAGAATTTTTAGTCTTTATTTATGATTAAATATCATTTAATGTAATCCTCACAATTAAGTAGACAGAATTTACCTTTTAATTTAATCATAAAGAAATTGTAGATTAGAGAGAATTGTTAATGTTCTGTAGGTCATTATCATATGGTTCTTAGAGTTGAGATTCCTATCTTTATTTGTTTGGCTGTTTGGAAGTGAAGCTTCTTCATTGTCAGTTGGTTAAGTATGAAGACAAACTGGCCCATTTGTACTTCCCACTGCTCTAGATACCAGTTAATTCAGAAACAAACCTCTAGCCTCTTTCCTTTTCCTCTCTAGATGTAAGTACCATGACTGCACCCTTTGGGATGCCTTCCCATGCTGGACATCATTATGGTTCATAGGCTTTTCAACTTGGTAGGATTTTTCATTGCTCTTCTATTGTGAAAGCTTTAGATACTCAGGGAGGAGGTTTCCAGATTACTTCCCGGTCAATTCCTCCAAGTCCCGTGTCTGAAGTGTGTGGTGTCTTCAGCAGTAGGTCTTAGGTTCAAGTTGCAGGAGGCAACCAAGTGCCATGGCAATAACCTATGTTGTTTTGGGAGTCTTTCTTTTCTCATAGGATGTAGCTACTCCCAGAAGGAAGACATCTGGGCTGCCCCTTCAGCATCCAGGAGGCCTAGTAAACCTGCCAAATTTGGGGTCAATTTCAAGAATCCTTAAGTAGCCAGACCCTAAACATCATTCAAATATTAATGAGATCAATTTCAAGAGTAGCACTTGATCATTCACTTATCTATTTTGTTGATCAGAGGTAAGTGGGGGAGGAAGGATTTGTTTTTTAAATCTAAATTGTATTCCTTTCCTTGTTTACATGCTAAAATAAAGTTAAGCACACAATGAACTAAAGGCAAACAGAAGACAGTAAATAGTGGGTATAAAGTTGAAAAGAGAACAAAAAACACAGCTTAGCACAGTAATTAATGTTCAAGACAACAACCTTTGGTTCATTGAGAAACACTGGATTATGCCCAACAGACTTTCTTTACGTAAGCTAGGAAAGAATGTGCATGTATTTAAAAGATTTCTCTTTTGATAGAAAAAGTATCATTGTACTTCTATTTGGGAAATTTCAAAGGAATTCCACCAACAATGCTTGAATGTAGAAAGGCACAAGGGATTGTAGACAATGACATCCTAAGAATACAACACTGAACATATTGAACATATCCACACCCAGTCCATCCTCTTATACAAATCTAAAATCAGATTTAAATGTCTTGTACACTTGATGTATACCTTTTTATGCAAAAGATGTAAGCAATTCATTTGGTCCTAAATTAAGTTGAATCATAGGAACCAGATTTATAAGACCTTAGTTACAATAGACTAACCTTACAGTATTGTACAGAGAGTGTTTATTTCATTGCTGAGCACAGACATTTTACTTGACATCACAGATAGGAAAAGGAAGCATATTTTATATGGTGTCTTCAGGAGAAGACATGAGGATGAGAGAGTCTCAATGTGAGATATTTGCTGATGGATTTTAGGCAGCCTCAGACCTGGCTCTATGAGTACTGGAGACAAGCAGATTGGGAGAGGCTGGCCTTATACTCATCACATTAACAACAGACAAAATATATGAAGCAATTTATGAATTCACAGGCAGGTAGGGGAAGGTGAAGAGGAATATTCATAACTTTATCCTGGGTACAATTTTTTTTCTGTAGCATCAGGATACCTGTGAGATCAGATTAATTATTTAAAGGTCATTGGATGAGCGTGGAATTGAAGCCAAGGAAGTACTGAGGGTTTTGAACAACACAGGGTAGGATCTCTTGAATCTTTTTGATTGGAGATATAATAGAATAATATGCTATCACTAATTACTCTGTGTATTAGACCCTTTCTAAATGTCTTAGTCCTATGAATTCATTAAATCCTGTGTACCCATGAGATAGCATCCTCTGAGAAAGCCTTTCTATTGGGTAGATAAGAATGTGAAAGAATCAGATGTAAGAAACTCTCCCAAGGTTACAAAGATGGGAAGTTGTAGGAACTGGATTTGAAGTTGGTGGTTGGTGCCCAAAACTTCCTCTCTCAAGAGCCAGAATACTCTGTGCTTTCTCTAGGGTGGAGCGACAAGAGCACTGCCAGGTTCCATTTCTTCCACTTTTGAATTTCACATTCCAAATTATCCTTCTATCAGGTAAATTACAGCCCCATGAGTTGTTTCTGTGTGTTACCTGGCAGTAACATTCAGATCCGCTTACTTGACATTGTGTGGATTGTAGGTTAGATGTTTGTAAATTCTCTGGTCAGCCAATTGTACATGTTTGGGTCACTCTCAAAGACTTTATACTGTCCAAGAAATTATTTTCATGTCTGATAGTACATGACTTTTACTAGTTTTGATGTAACCCATTTCTGTTATTTCTTTTTTTTATAGTATGTATATATATATATGTGTGGTTTATGTGCCTATATGCACATTTATTGGTGTGTGGGTTCATGTGAAGGCCAGAGGTTTATGTTGCATGTTTTCCTCCATCAATCTCCTCTTTATATACTGAAACAGTATCTTGCTACCATTTAGAGTTCACGGACCTGTGGAGGCCCAAAAATATGAGCCTGTTTTCACTTTGTCTGAAGATCAGAGAGTTTTTGCTTGTTCAAAGTTGTTAACAACAAGTGTGGCTACACACTCTGACCTAAGATGTGGTTGCTTTGTGTTTTGGACATTAAAATGGTCCGTACAGATAGATTCGCTCCACCCTGACCAAAGGTCAGGAAATTCAAACATACTTCTGCTCCTTCTTTTGTGTTAGGAAGTTTGGCTTAAGGAATGGCTGCCTTCAGGATACTTGGTCTAGGGTGGGTTCACTGCCTAAACAACAGAATGCTAATGACTTGATGTATAAGTATTGAAACAAGTAACTATTCTAGTTGTCCTTTGTATCATGTTAAAGCAGTCTTTTGTCTTCTTCCACCTGTTGCATTGGGGTATAAAAGTGTATGGAAAATTAAACACAGGTAGATTTCAGTATTCACTGGAACTCCCTCCCAGTATTATCCTATGTTTTGTGTTTTATTACTTTCACCCATGTCTTTATACCCTTTACTAACTTTTCTCATACCCATGCCCTGTAGGAGGGAGTCACTTGTTTGTCCCGGCTGCCTTACTAGCTTAGACCCAAAATAATCACACAGAAACTGTATTAATTAAAACTATGCTTAGCCCATTAGCTCTAGCTACATATTGTCTAACTCTTACATCTTAATTTAACCCATTTCTATTGATCTGTGAATCACCATGAGGCTGTGGCTTACAGGGTAAAATTCCCAATATCTCTGGCATCTTCATGGTCTCTCTCTAACTCTGCCCCCCTCCTCCCATGCTATAGACCAAGCCAATTCTTTATTCATTAACCAATAAAAGCAACACATAGACGGAAGGACCTCCCACACCAATGACCATGCCCTGGTAAGTGGTATTTTTGTTGAAGCTGGTCTCTGACCCTGACTTCACTAGTCTAGCAAGTCAGCTTTTCTCTGGAGATCTCCTGCTTATACCTTCCCATAGGCTTGCAGATGGGCAATCATGCCTGTCTGACATATGAAAGTGCTAGAGGCCTGAACTATGGTCCTCAAACTTGGGTGGAGTACTTTACCCACTGAGCCATCAACCCAGCCCAATTTCTGTTATTTCTTAGTTTTTGAACATACTTCTAGCTATCAATTTCTTGTAGAAAACCAATTAATAGACTGTATACTGATGGGAAATATTCTCTGAATGGGTTATAACTATTAACTTTTGAAATGTGAGTACATCCTTAAGAACTTCAAATTAGTAACCTGAGCTCATAGGCACTCACAGAGACTGTACCAACAATGAGGGAGCCTGAATGGTACTGACCTAGGCATTTGCATATATGTTACAGTTGTGTAGCTTGGTCTTCTTGGGGACTCCTAACAGTAGGAACAGGGGCTGTCTTGGACTCCTTTACTAGGTTTTGGGACCCTACTCCTCATACTGGGTCATCTTGCCCCAGTATGACTTAATACATGCAGAGATGCTTAGTCTTACTGTGTTGACAAAGATTTCTGTCCCGCCCGGTCCTACAGCCATTCAATCTCAAAGAAACTCACAGAGGCCAACATTAATTATAAACTGATTGGCCTATTATCTCAGGCTTTTTTTATTAACTGTTATAACTTATATTAGCCCATAATTCTTGTCTATGTTAGCCAAGTGGCTTGGTACCTTTTTTGGCGTGGCAGTCACTTCTTGCTTGCTCAGTGTCTCGCTTCCTCTGTGCCTGGGTGCCAACTGCCGACTGAACTTTCCTCTTCCAGAATTCTCCTGGTCTTGTTGCCCCGCCTTTACTGCCTGCCTGGTTGCCCCGCCTATACTTTCTGCCTGGCTACTGACCAATCAGCATTTTATTAAAAATTATGTAAGTGACAGGATAAAAGACCATTGTCCCACAACGTTACTGGAACTTGATATGCTATGTTTTGTTGATATCCATGAGAGACCTGCCCTTTTCTGAATAGAAATGGGGGAGGAATGGATGGAGGGGCAGAGGGGGAGGTTAAGGGGAGGAACTTGGAGGAGAGGAGGGAGGTGAAACTGTGTTCAGGATATAAAAAACGAACAATAAATAAACAAAAAGAATTCCAACTTAGCGATAGCAAGATGATCTCAGCAGATAAAGGTGCTTGCTGCCAAGTTTGATGAATTCAGTGATCAAGATTCACAGGCTGGAGAGAAAGAACTTGCTCCTTCAAATAGACCTCTGTCTCTCACACTCATGCTGTAGCATGCACCTCAAATAAATAAATGAGTGGGAAAAAATAAAAACAATTCCAAAGTACAGCTGAATTTCAGTGGGTGCCACAATCTTTTTGAATTGATAGTTTTAAAGATCGGAACATTAAGTCTTGGTTCTTGTCATAGTTTATTGACTATAAATCTGTACTTGGAGTTTATCTGAGGATAATATGGAAGGGGGTGTTTTTATTTTATACTTTCTGGTTTGATCAGTGTTCTATTATTAGCAAAGCAAACCATGGCCGTGAAGGAAGCTCACAGTGTTCACCGATGTACTTCCTATACTCTTGCAAGTGACTGCATTTTGCCCCGAATACTAATGCCAGGATGTATTCCAGATCCTCTGAAGCATTCTTTGAGGTCTTCAGAAGAAAAGTACTCTATATCCTACTTCAAAGTCTTTGAGACATCCACTTGTGACTTACCATGTGCTGGCAACTTTATCTGACTGTACCCAAAGACGTGGGGTGGATTATGAATCAATGCATGGAGACAACTCAATTTTATGCACTATAAATCACTTTCCAGGCAGGTGAGGTCATGTGAGAAATATCCTCATTCTTTCAAAAATCTTATGTAGATGCTCAGACCTTCTGAAAGCTTTGACAGGATTTTCCAGCTTTGACAGCAAACTGTCAAAGGATAAGCAGAGTTACTGTGTCTCTTGACAGTAGATGAGCTGGCGGCTGCACTCATGCCAACCAGAAGGGGAGAGACTTTTATAACTCACTGTACAGATGTGAGACCTGCATTGCATTTGTGGTCCCAGTTCTGCGTTTGGAGATATTTCAATTCATAAATTATAAATATTGTGTGTTGCTGTACAGGTCGCAAGAGGACAGCAGATGATAACTCCAGGATAGTTATTAGAGGAAATCAATCCTTCGGGAGAAGTGGGTATTTGGATACAGGACAAAAAGAGGGAATTAGAAATGCATTTAGCAAAGAGAAGCTGGAGCAACGCTCTGATGACAATAATAGTTTGGAAAAGCCTACAGCAGGCGAGATCTGCCATCACTTGCCAACTGTAGAATGTTTTGGGTCTCCATAGCAAATTCATGGTTCCCCTGGAGCAAAGGGTGATTTTCTGAAACACTAGCATAAACATAAAAGGACTTTGAAACTGCGAAACAGCCACTTAGCTGTAAACATACCTACTGGGAGAGATGTGGGAGGGAACAAGATGTAGCATGATACTTGTGGGAGTCAGCTAATGTTGAAGGTTTGTGTGAGTTTTGTTTAAAACTTCACTTAGCCACAGCTCGGCATGGGAATTGTTCTTTTAATGTTTTCTAGCATTGCCTGCATTTGAACGATAAAATCTGCCTATCATATTTGGAAAGATGTTTGAAAGTGAAAGCTCATGAATTAATTTCAAAATAAGACTGCAAATATAATCATAATATAGCGGTATATTAAAAATTTTAAATATGTATTTTTATATTATATTGATGTATACCTTTCTCCATGGGATAATAGAAACACAGCTCTTCTCTGCTCGATGCTCTGTTTTACCTAGCATGCAGATTTGGTGGGAAGCAATCAACCGCAGGGAGAAAGACAATGAGAGGAAAGGCTGTTAGCACAGACCAAAGCACGCTAGGCACCATGGGCTCCCCTTACTCTTGAGTTAGTTTTCTGCAGCTTCAGCTGCCTGCAGTCAACTATGGTCTGAATATATTAAACAGAAAGCACATTTGCTGTTCCCAGATAGAGGCCAAGGTTAGGGACCTAAGTAGTACAGTATACATTTAAGGCTGTACTACTTGTACTATTTCTTCTTCTTTTTTTTAAGAGTCTGTCTGTGTTCATGTGGCTGTGTATGTGCTGGTACACATGCATATGGAATCCAAGGGTTGATGCTACTGCCTTCTCCATTGCAGTTCTTATTTTTCGAGACAGGACCTCGCACTGAATCTGGAGCTCACTGATGTGGTTACACTGACTGGTAGCAAGCCCCAGGGATCCTCTTGTTTCTGCCTCCCAAAAATGCTGAGATTATAGATGTAAACCCAGGCAATTGGCTTTTATGTGGGTGCTAAAATTATTAAACCTGGGTCCTTAAGATTGTACAATAAGCACTTTACCAACAAAGCCATGTCTTAACTCTGGTTTCTTTTCCATTATTTTAAAGAACATTTAATAATTGGAAAATTGGAATGAGTGACCAATTCCCTGTTACTGTTTCTCATTGGGTCCGATAATTATATTAAACTGAATAATACAGACACATTTCATAATTTGATCATTTTCCATCTACACATTTTTTTCCTAAAATCTAAGCTTGCTTGTAGCATTTGGGCTTTTACAGCAACAATAAAATCGCATACTTCCAGTGTTGACAAAAATGTCCATAAGATCAAAAGGCAAAGAGACCTTTCTCAGCCAAGGTTAGGATTTCTTTATCATATCAGTTGTGATAGCACATACAAAACCGTCACAAGTCAAGTCAAAGAAAAATCTCAGCATGGAGAAAGAGGAAGTAGGTACAAGTCTTATCTGTAGACAAACGTTATGGGCAACTAGTAGCTTGTGGAGGGAGAGTCAGTTCTCTTTAAGGAATCAGTGCTAGTGGGGTGGACAGTGATCTAGTGGACAGCTACACACCAAGAGTATATGAACAAGTTCTGGATGGGTATGGAAGGGGTGGATGTGGGAGGAGGTGAGGGAGGGGGCCAAATATGATCAAAATACATTGTATGAAATTCTCAAATTAAAACATGCTTAACATTTGAAAATGTAGGCATTCTCACCCTCCCCATTTTAACTAATTAGAATGAACCCATCTACATATTTTTATTGGTTATATTCAGTATCAGAACGATAATTAATAGTTCAACTTATTTTGCCATCATTGAAGCCAGAGAGTCTCTGGGAGATCTACTTTTGACTTTCTAAAGTGGGTTGAGTGTCAGAGGACACTCACATCTTAGGTGTCTCAGGCATCTGAGACACCATTAATCTAAGATGGTCCATAAAGAATTCCAGAAGATCGAGTCAAATGACTCCAAGAAACACGGTGACCCAGCTTCTTCTGAGACTGTCTCTTCCCAGTGAGGGCACATGGAAAAGTGCTCTTGGCAAGGAAGGCAGTTGGTGAAGCAAGTTTCTTGCAGAATCAAGTTTTCAGGCTCTTAGCTCAGGGACAAAATTGCTTTTGGGAGGAATACCAGCCATCGTCAAGGTTCCACATCACACAAATGCAGGGGCCAGAAGGCTAATGGGTTGAGGGAGAGCAACTCAGGAGGATACTGTTCGCATTGCCGGACTCCCGTTCCCAGACCATGGAGTTCCAGCACACATCCAGAGATTGGCTCAAGTGAGGAGAAACCTCATACTTTGAACTGAGACAAGGAAGATGATTTGAGGGCATGACACAACTTGAGGCAGAGTCTGTCCTGTAAAAACATAAATTCGTTAGAGAGGAGAGAGACTGACCTGAGAATACTGCTGAAAGGATTCTCTGCTTAAAGCCAGTTAACTAGAGATGTGTTTGTCCGGTTTAGCCACAGAGGTACACAGCTGTGGTAGACGGAAGCCAGACCGTATCTCAAGCAGACAGCTGAACTTGGCAGCATCATCTACGGGTTTCTGGGTTTTCAGTCTCACAAAATCCCAGAGTTAGAGCTTAATGGAGGATTTTCACCAAGGTTCCAGAAAGCTTCTGAGGCCAGGGCATAGAGTAGGATTCCTGTATGCAGCTTTTGAGTCGGTTGTTCAAGAACGTAAATGAACTCCTAGCTGGACTCAGAAACCAGCGTTGGGGATGCCATGGCCATGGAACATCTGGTAAGAAGCTTTTGTTTGGAGTAGGGCTGAACCAAGGGCGAGGCTATGTGTGCAGGCCTCATAGAGGACAGGAGAGGGCGCTGAATAGTCTTGTTCTGGAGTCACCTGACATGGGTTCTAGAAATTGGACTTGGGTCCCTTGGGAAAGCAGTAAGTGAAGTCACTGAGCTGTCTCTATAGCCTTCATGGAGGCTTAAATGAAGACATCCTGAGTGAGAACAGCTCCATCTCATGACTGAGGTACTTGACTGACTCTCTCTCTCTCTCTCTCTCTCTCTCTCTCTCTCTGTGTGTGTCTGTCTGTCTCACACACACTCTCTCTCTGTCTCTCTCTCCCTCTCTGTCTCCCTCTCCATCCCTCTCTCCCTCCTCTCTCTCTTGCTCCACCCTCTGATTCCTAGCTGGTACCCAGACTAAACTGCTCCCACTGCCATGCTTTCCTAACCATGAGAGAGTTCCTTCCTGCAAACTGTGACTCAAATCAAGCCCTTCCTTTCCTTAAGTTGTTAAAAAAAAAACAAAAAAAACCAGATAGCCAGGCAGTGGTAACACATGCTTTTAATCTTAGCACTCAGGAAGCAGAGCTAGGCAGATCTCTGTGAGTTCTGGGCCAGTCTAGTCTACAAGAGCTAGTTCCAGGAAAGGCTCTAAAACTACAGGGAAACCCTGTCTCAAAAAAACAAAAGAAAAACAAATAAACAAAACAAACAAACAAACAGATGTTTGATCCCAACCACAAGCTGAGTAACTGATATAGTTACTGCATGAGGTAGGGTGTGGGCATTCATCTGAGTGAATCAGGCAATACAACAGAAGAATAAAGAACAATTAATTTATACTAACAGATATGTTGAAAATCTTCTACAGCCTTAGTCAGTGAAATTTCAGGATACAAATATATAAAAACTATTATCCCAACTGAGTGTGGAACCCCTGCAATCCTAAGACTCTGAGGATGAGGCAGGATGATCTTTGATTTGAGGCCAACCAAAGTCACATGGCTAGACTCTGTTTCAAAATTAACCGAAGAACTAAACAACCAGACAGTCAATGAACAAACTGATGCTGTCATTGGTATCTTCTGCTTTAAGGTGCCACAACATATTTGTAGAGACAAATTACTATACAGCTGCCATTGAACTGAGCAAGTGTTTTATCGGAGAAGAAAAATCACAAATGGTGGGTCATAAATTTGTTGTAGGAGGCTACTTGTTCATTTCCTGGTTGCCCAGACTCCTGAAATAACCACACAGAAACTGTATTAATTAAATCACTGCTTGGCCTATTAGCTCTAGTTTCTTATCGGCTAGCTTTTACATCTTAATTTAACCTTTTCCCATTATTTTATATTTTACCATGAGGCTCATGGCCAACCAGCAAGGTTTCAGCTTGTCTGTCTCTGGCAGTGGCTCCATGGCTTCTCTCTTGACTCTGCCTTCCTTCTCCCAACATTCAGTTTAGCTTTCCCTGCCTAGTTCTTGGTTATCCTATCATGCTAAGGTAGTTTTGATGTGGGAGTCCCCTTTGTGTACCGTAATTACCATTAATGAATAAAGAAACTGTCTTGGCATGTTGATAGGATAGAACTTAGGTAGGCAGGGAAGATAGAACTGAATGCTGGGAGAAAGAAGGGCGGAGTCAGTAAGATGCTATGGAGCCACCGCCAGAGTCAGACATGACGAATCTTTGCTGGTAAGGCAGATTAATAGAAATGGGTTAAATTAATATGAGTTAGCCAATAAGAAGCTAGAGCTAATGGGCTAAGCAGTGATTTAATAATACAGTTTCTGTGTGATTATTTTGGTTCTGGGAAGCCAGGACTAACAACCAGCTTCTGCAACACAGTTTCTTTATTAACCAATGGTATTCACAGCATACAGAGGGGAATCCCACATCACCAGACTTTGTCTCAAAACCAAACAAAGAACCAAGCAACCAGACAGTCAACGAACAAACTAATGCTGTCATAGGTATCTTTTCCTTCAAGGTGTCATAGCATATTTGTGGAGACAAATTACTATATCGCTGTCATTGAACTGAGACAGTGTTTTATTGGAGAAGAAAATTCACAAATGGTTATCAAAAATTAATTAAATAATAATATATTGCAAAGTAGAACATTTGTCCAGCAATTTGCATGAACATAACTTTATAGCTATAAACTATAACTATAACCTATAGTTATCCCTTAGTTTCTTAGAGAAATTACATTCTAAATTTATAAAACATGCTGATATAAAATACTTATTGTTAAATATATTTATTATTCAACAGAATATAAGCAATGTTAAATCTTAGGGTTAAGCCTTACCTTGCTTCTCAGAAATAAATAAAAAGGGAGAGATTGGACCTTGGCAAATTAAATCCAGTAATGGTTGGAACAATCTTCTCCAACCCCAGAAATGACTTGTTATCTTCTAAATAGAGCTTGTCATCTTGGCACAAAACTCAATTTTGAGAATAAGTGAAACTTCATTTCAGTTTCCAATTGTTTAGTGTGTTTGAAAATGCAACATTGATATTAAGATTTTTTCCTATTTATTTTGTGTCAGGTAATAGGCAACTGTGTCTCCCACATTCCTTGAAGACAGGAAGATTGATGAGTTGTCTACACAAGCAATCACAGTTTCAGCCCAGACACTATTATGTGTCTTAGCTTTGGCTTCACACAGTGTTAGTCTTAATCATTTTGGAAAGACACCCACAAATAAATTTAACTAGTGGATATTATACCCCTAACACTAATGATATCTGATGGTTATAAAGACTCTTATTTCCCCATAAAGTGATTCTGTATGATGGCTAATTAATACACTTTATGATTGGAGTTTATTTCCAGAAATTCTTACCACCCCCTTTTTCTCAGATTAAAACAGTATTTGACTTTCAGTGTAAGGAAAGAGAAACATTTAAAGCCTGAGGTAGAGAAAAGAACATTTAAGGAGAAAAGTTAAATACGACAATGCGGTAACTTTGTTTCTGCAATGTGTTTGATTCACCAGTGCTTGACTATAGTGAGGATTTAAATTATAAAAACATAAGAGAATTAATTAGTTCTTGCCTGTTGCCAATTCCTTATTCTCTATAGTTCCAATTTAGATCGCATAAGGCATACTTTAAAGATTATGTTTGTTGTTAAATAAATAATTCTGTTTATTTTTTTTTCTAACGAAAGAAAATCAGTGAGCTCTGATGTGACAGGGATATAGTCTTTTGTGGAAAAAGAAATATTCTCATACAGAACCTCACCCACTGTGAATGACTAAGAATGATCATATTAGGTCAGTGAGATGGTTCAAGGGGTAAAGGCCCTTGCCTCTATACTGGACGACTTGAGTTCAATCTCTATGACCCACATGATGGAAGAGGAGAGTCAACTCCTATTGGTTGTCTTCAGACTTCTGCAGGTATTCAGGTATATGTGCTACTCCCCCCCAAATAAATATAATTATTTTTAAAAGAATAATTTTATTTGAAAAGCAGGAAGAGACAAAATGAATACATTCTCAAAGGTTTGTCTATCCACTTTTATTTTTATGTTTTCATTCACGTATAATACAATGTTCAAATCTTGAGCATAATTGTCAGCCAAAGCGGGATGATGCAAAAAGCCTCCAGACTTCTGTGTGGCCTTTCTAATCAATACAACTCTCTCCCAAGAGGTAACTATTGTTCTGTTATCTATTGTGATAGATTTATTTTATTTGTTCTTGACTTTTTATCAGTGATAGGTTAATTATGTGGTTCTTACTCTTTAACTGTGCCCATATTATCACTATAAATTTTCTCAGGAGTCACAATTTAACAGGCTTAGTGCTTTGAGATTACTATGTTCCTCTCCAGAACTGGACATTGAGTCCATGTGAAAACTAGAAGCCCATCACTTCTAGCATCTCTCAGACCTCATCAGAGAAGTGATAAATGCAGAAACTTATAACTGGTCAAGGTGCAAGAATGAGTATAGAGTGTTTAGTTAAGAACTATAGAAGATTAGAGGCAGAAATACTGCACGAGTTCAGGGTTGGGGGAGACTAGGATGAAACATTGTGATGTGGGATGTCCTTCTGCATACATGTTGCTTTTATTGGTTGATAAAGCTGTTTCAGTCAGTGGCTTAGCAGAGTAAGACTAATCAGGAAATCCAAACAGGGATATATACATACATACATACATACATACACACACACACACACACACACACACACACACATATATATATATATATATATATATATAGAGAGAGAGAGAGAGAGAGAGTCAAAGAGATGCCATGTAGCTACCCAAGAAGCAAGAGGTAACAAACCATGAGCCTCACGGTAAAATATAAAATAATAGAAATGGGTTAATTTAAGCCAGGAATATAGCTGAGCCATTGACAAAATAGTGTTGTAATTAATATAGCTTCTGTGTGATTATTTGGGTCTGGGTATCTGGGAAATGGAAGTGCAATCTCCATTTACAATACTGTTTTATGAACATGACAAGACAAATGTGCACATGAACTCAGAGCAACTGTGGCTACATGTATAAGGTCAAGCCAATCAACATTCCAGCATGAAGGGGCAAGGGCTCATGAGTGCCCACCCTTAGCTGAGGAGCTATTTACAATTGATGCTTAAAGGGGAAGATCAGTTTTCTTTAACCTGGTAGGTTGGCCATGCTCTAGTGGGTGTCCCCACACCTGTGATTAGTATGGGCAGCACAAATTGGACTTGATGGGTTATAAAAATAAAAGGAGAATGTGAGGTTGGGGTAAGTGAGTGAATCTGGGAGGAATCAGTGGGAAGAGTCAGAGGTGAATGTGATCAACATATACTGGATTCATGTTTAAAATTCTCAAGGAATTAGTAAAAAGTGTATTTAATAAAATACAGGAGAAGATCACTTCTGCTGCCATTATTGAATAAAATGTAATGGGAAAGAAAGAGTTGTTTGGGAGCCTAGAGTAACCAGGCAGACTGGCAAATGTTAGGGCATAGAATAAGCCAGCAGGAGATGGAAGGGCTTGGTATAGTTGGGAGGGTGAAGTTAAGGGCACATGGATGATCCTTGATCACTGGATTAGAGTAGACATTAGGAATCTGTTTCTAGAAGTGGGGGTCAGTTTGAAGCCTGTGCTGCGGAAACGGGATCAGAGCAGGTGATGAGAATGTATTATGTCTTGGAATTAGGCTCTAACCTAAAGTTAGTCCTATCTGTGATGGTTGGTACCCATTCCAGGAGGAGACACACAGACATCAGAAGAAAGAAAGGCCCGCTCCTCCATAGCCTACAGAGCCCAACTGTCACCTGGCTGTGGCAGACTGACCCTCATCACCAGGCCATACCTTGATTGGCTCTTCCACTCTTGACCAGATGAATTCTGGACACTGCTGCGTGTGGCTGCATTGACTTTCCTTTACCAGCCAGCACACACTGCTATGTGGAGACAAGGAGAAGGCCACCTGGAAACTCACCCCTGGGCTCCTGCTGACACTTGTCCTAGTTTTGCAATCCCAGATGACGTATCCCCCAAGTCTCAGGCTTCCAAATGGTTCAAAAGACACACGATCGTGTTTATGACCTGTGATGGGATAATTAATTTTCATTGTTGACTAAATTTAGAATCAACGTAGAAACACGTGTTTTGGTATGTTTGTGAGGGTGTTTCCAGAAAGGTTTAACTGAGGATGGAAGTTCCACTCTGAATGTGGGTAGCATCATCCCATGGGGATGGGGACCAGATAAACAGGAGACAAAGAGTTGAGTGCCAGCACTCATCTCTGCTTCCTGACTGAAGACGCAGTATGACCACCTGCTCATGCTCCTGCCTCTGTGACTCCTCTGCCTTGATGACCTGTCACCTCCAACTGTGAGCGTAAGTCGCTCTTGTCACAGCAATGGGGTAAGCATCTGAGGCAGAGACTAAGCTGAGAAACCTATGAGTACAGCTGGCAGCCCTGCTGCCTGCTGGCTCCATTATCCATTGGGCAGAAAAGAAAATGAAAGGAACGGTCTAAGTTACTGGGTTTTAGAAATCAGCTGTTATATTTTTTAAATTCTATTTAGGAATGTGTGCTGATCTCCTCACTCTGGGCATTTCCAACCCTTAAAAAATGATTGAGACTTCAAACATATAATGTATTCTCATCATTTCCTCTCACATTCTCCCACTAACTCTTTTCCCTCCCAACTTTATGTGACATCCTTTTTATTTTTCCTTTTTAGTCTACTAAGTGCACTTACTACTGCTTGTATATAGGACAATCTACTGCAGTGGTTCTCAACCTGTGGGTCACGACCCCTTTGGAAAACCCCTATCTCCAAAAATATTTACATTACAATTCACAACAGTAGTAAAATTACAGTTATGAAGTAGCAGAAAAAATAATTTTCTGCCCGAGGGTCACTACAACATGAGGCACTGTATTACAAGGTCACAGCGTTAGGAAGGTTGAGAACCACTGCACTGGAGAGTGGGAAGCCTCTCGGGGGTCACAGCCCTAAAGAAAACGGAGTCTTTGCTCCCAGCAACCATCATTTACTAATAGTTTCTCACTTAGTGGTGAGACCTCATCAGCCGTCCTGGGATTTGGGCTGGCTTAGTAGGTCTTTTGTATAGGTCTTGTGCAAGCGACCCCAGCTACTGTGAGTGCACCTGTGCAGTGACTCTGCCATGCCCAGCAAATGTTTTATTGCTGACATCTGCCACCTCTTTTTTTTTTTTTTTTTTTTTTTTTTTCCTGAGCCTTAAGGGAACATCATAGACAGATTCCTTCCCTTTCCTCTGTATGCTAACCTGCTGAGGGAATGATTGTGTCTTTCTCATTGG
>JAQHUG010000373.1:1544199-1555712 GCA_028555095.1 Dicrostonyx torquatus | reverse complement strand
CCAGGGAGCCTGTATAAGACTGACCTAAGCCCTATACATATACGTGACAGTTATGCAGCTTGGTCTACTTGTGGGATTCTCAACAATGGGAACAGGGCTCTTGGGAACCTATTCTTCATATTGGATTGCCTTTCCCAGCCTAAATACAAGGGAAGGTATTTAGTCTTACTGAAGCTGATATGCCTTGCTTTGTTAACACCCATGGGAGGCCTGCTCCTTTCTGAACAGAAACAGAGGAGGGGTGGATTGAGGGAGAGGTAGAGAGGAGGTGGGAGGAGGGAATGGGAGGAGAGAAGGGATGGGAAACTGTGGTCAGACATAAAATAAACGAATCAAAAAGAAACAAACAAGGTTAGTACATCTAGGGACTATTTTAGATCCTGGAATTATGCATGCTAGGTCTTTGATGGATTAGGTCTTTGTTACCATTTTTGAAGATGTTGGGGACTATGTGCTGGGTTTTAATGTTAGAATGGTACCTCCAACACAGTGTCAGATGTGCTGGATACCTGTTCCATCCCCCACTGGTCTTTGGGTATGAGGCAAATCATGGCCTCATTGGGCAACAGGTTATAGAATACCCTCAGCATTAGTGATTTAAGAGTTTCTTTTTAACATAGTTAAGTAGACGGTTGAACAAGCAGATTAATATAATGAAGGCTAGGAACTAAAAGATTAATTTCCCAACCATGGCCATAGTAGAGTAGTTAACAGGAGGGACCAGGACAAAAAAGATTGCTACCAGTTGTATGGTGGTTTGGATAAAACCATAACCATTCAACCATAGGCTCATTGGGAGTGGCACTATTAGAAGGTGTTGCCTTGTTGGAGTGGGTGTGGTCTTATTTGAGTAAGTGTGTCACTGGGAATGGGATTTGAAGTTTTAAAGCTAAAGCCAGGCCCAGTGTCATTCTCTCCTCCTGCTGCCTGATGATCCGGATGTAGAACTCTTGGCTCCTCCTCCAGCACCATGTCTGTCTGCATGTTGCCACACTTGCTGCTGTGATGACAGTGCGCTAAACCTCTGAATTGTAAGCCAGACTCAATTAAATGCTTTCTTGTAAAGGAGTTGGTCATGGTCATGGTGTCTCTTCACAACAACAGAAATTCTAAGGTAAGTTGTTAGATTCATGATGTCTTCTTTCTCTTTCTGAGCAAGGTTAAGCTTACTCTAATTACCCCTGGCTGGTTGGCATAGAAGCAGCAAGTTTCTCCCTGTGTCACACAGAGACTGCCTTGTTTCATATAAAGGAGGTTCAATTTTCTTATTTTAAAGACCAGCATTGGTTAAGGAGTCTAAGTGGATGTTTTGATAGGAAATAACCCAGGTTTGTATTGACTTGGGCACAGAGTTCCTTCAAGTTTTTATTTCCCATAACTAGAGCTGATGTCCCAACAGTGGAGGAGTCTGTGATGCCTGTGCCCAGCAAGAGGGAAATGAGAATGGGTACAGCTTGCTGCATATGGAGAAGCTCAGAATCTAGATGGAGGTGGGCCTTGTCCTATTTCTTTTCAGTCCATATAATTTTTTAAAAATTTTTAAAACAATCTTATTTTGCATACCAATCCCTGTTCCTCCTCCCTCCTTTTGGACACCTGTGGTAAGAATGCAAAGGTGAAGAATCTCCTTTAGTACAAACATTTTAGAAGATGCTTGCTTGGTTAAACCATTGGTGCAAGCAAGCCAGGTAGTCTCTGGGAACTGGAAATGCATCCTCCTGCCATTTCTGCAGTTAATCTGTTGTGTGTAGATATAAGAATCTGTATAGGGGGAACTTAATAGGGGGTAACTTGGTGTCATTAGGCAAACATCCTTCCCTTGGAGGTTACCCAGGGGGAGCTTAGGTTGGTCCCATTTACAGCTATTAGTGTTGGAAGGAGCTTATCATTTGATTAGTTTTAATCCCACATAACATGGGGGCTTAGGACCCAGGCCCAGGCAGCAGTCCAGACCTATGCCCAGTTGGGAATGGTTGTAGAACTGGTATATTCTTCCCAGTATCCCGAACACCGAGGGGCTGGCTTCTCAGCCTCCTACACACTTATTCTCAAGTAGTTCCTGGGAGACGTGGAGGTTTTAGGGCTTACCACCTTAGAGGGGGCTTGAAACCCAGGGGACTCAAGATGGGTCAGCTTGAGCCAATGAGGTGGGTTCCTCTAGGTGCAGATTTTTTTTTTTATAGTAAATTTGTCTGGGTCTGGACCATTCAGGTATAACCTGACTCCCCATGTATTACCATTAAAAATACACACACACACACACACACACACACACACACACACACACCCCTACCTTTGGCTTTTTTCTAGATCTTAACCTTTGTGTATTGATATGAGATTGCATTGTCTGTGGTGGTGGGTTTTTTTTTTATAGAACTATGAAGGAATCAGTGTGCCCACAGGAGGACACAGTTTTGCAAACCCACCAAGCACAATGGTATTTGACTTCTGGCAGATCCAGGGCAGGATGGGGGTGGGGGGGGGTGGGGGTGTAGGTTGGGGAGAGGGGAACAGGTACTAGCTCAGGCCTTTTGAACAGATAGGCCACTGGACTTGTTTAAGGGGCCAGTGTCTTGTCAAGAGCTCCCTTTAGTGGATGGAACCTCCTTTCCTTCTTTCCTTCCCTAGTATCCCTGCTTTCCCACTCTGAATCTCTATCTGTCTCCCTGAGTGCTGCCAGTCACTACTGCCTAGATCATTCTTAGTTTTTTTTACAGAGTCATGATTATTGTAAACTTTTTGTATTGTTTCTAATAATTGGGACCTATTGAAACCTCAAACGTTTTAACTTTTGAAGTTTTTTCTTTCTTTTTAATATCTGGGGCTGACTGCATAAAAGAAGCAATATTGCTTGCGTTGGTTTTCTGGCATGTCTTGGCACACAGCAAGCATTGCAGAAGCTCTCCAAGAACCTAGCAGGAGATTCTTGAGGCTCTCTTATTGCCTCACTCACCTTAGGCCGATCAGTATGTTTTGTAGGAGCTATCTTCAATCATCCTAAAAAAGACCTAATGAAAAATTTCCCCATCCTCCTTCCTTGGTCAGTGATGGGGCCAGACAGAAGGGAAAGCCAGGTCAGACAGAAGAGAAAATCTGCTCTATCTGGGTGGCATTGTCCAGCAGTGATCTGCCACCCAGCCTTGGCTGTGAAGAACAGCCAGGAGCTGTTGGTAGTCATTCTAGGATGGCTGGTGGGTATAAAGGTCTCCAGGAAACTAATAGTAGGTCTGAGGATGATGAAAGCTTTTTCATCATAAGACTTTTTTAGAGTTACTAATAGCACAGTTAGAAAAGGCTGGATATCTGGATGATAGCACTACGTAGAAGAAACCCGTGAACAAGTCATCTCTGATCCACAAAATGTTTTCCAGGATTGATGTCAAAAGAGTCCGGAGGAACTCTTCAGACATCTGTTGAACCACTTTAACTTTGTCTTAATGGTTGTGCTATTGTAGGGGAGAAAATGAAAACAAAAGACATTCTAACGTTTTGTTTTTGTTTTGTTTGCTATAAGGATAACTTTCAGATATTTGAGCATATGAAAATGGACCTCTGTTTGTGCCCTTGCCTTGGGCTCCTGAAACACTGCTGTGCTCTGACTGGTAATCCATTTCCCTGAGCTCCCTGTCAATAAAGAAGTACAGAGAAGAAGATGGATGGACCCTCTAGTGTCGTGCTCCTTCTAGGCATCAAAGAGAGAAGGATGTAATTGGCTGGACCTCTAGCCTGGAAGCCTATCGGTAACATTTAGTCATCAGCTAGCCTTCCCCGAATAACAAAGTTTTTCTCTGAAAATATTGTACAAAGCATGGTTTTAATGCATCTTCAAAATTGATTCAATCAATAGGTATTCACTGTTTTTTCACTGAAAATGAGAAAGAAAAGAAGGGCCTAGAATGAGGGGTAAAGAATGCCATAGTCATTCCAGGATATTTCAAGTGATTTTTTTTTGGATGTTTTGGAGCATTTTTTCAAGAGACATGGCTTTTTTGTTTATCTTTTTTTTAAAGACATGGTTTAGCTATTCTGAGTTACAGTAGCTTAAAAATTCCAAGTAGTTAATGCTTTGATGAATTCATACATTAAAGTATATGTGTGATCTATGTTTCTAATTTCAGTGACTTATTCTTCACTATTCTTAGCAATGTGTGCTTCTCTTTCTTTCTTTACCATAGAATCTCACTAAATTTTACCCTACATCAGAAGTTTCATATGCCCCATCAGTATTTTAAATTGGAACTAACAAACCTTGAAGCACACAGGCTTGAAAAGGCTGGCAATAGAAAATACAATTCATGTTTGAAGTTTGTGTCTAATTAATTTGATGCTTTATTATCATATAGAAATACAATGTGATCCTTAGTAAAATGTAGTGACATTTAACTTCTTTTTTTTTAGATTGAAATAGACCAAAATTAACAGCAATATTTTTGATATTACTTCTACACAAACCTGTTATTTTATAAATCAAGGCTAGACAATACATATGGAAATGGTGAAGCAGAAGAAAACAAGTGGGCCACCATGAAGCTGCTCTCCATGGTCCACCTGCTGGAAGGCTTAGGAAATGTGGGTCCCACAAAGAACTGTGGGCAGCACCCACAGGCAGGGCACAAAGCCGGGCCCTCTTCGGACACTTTAACTATAACTGATTCTATGAAGTTCATTTTATCAAAGCAAAATCTCTACAAAGGTCTTTGTTTATTGAGCTTGAAAACTTCTTTAGTGATTCCTGTGATTGTCCATCATAATTGGGTGTTTTAGTGAGGAGGAATGAACCCAGGACTTGGACGCCTCAGCTGAGTGAGTACTGTACTGTGGAGCTACACCCCATATTACTACGAACCCTCCTGCCTTGAGCTCACTATTCATCCAGGCTGGCCTAAAACTCAATGCTCCTCCTACATCTGCCTCAGGAGTGCCACTATTTCAGATTTCTAACACATACAAAACTCTTCTCCCAGGTTAAGAGATGCATTAGCTAACTCACTTCGTGCCCCTCTCCTCTGATGGTCACCCAAGTCTCTCCCTTTCTTAGAGCGTTTCTGCTGGGTTCTGGAAGAGAACAGTGCTTCAGCCTTCGTGGTCTTAAAGCTGTTTCTCCAGACTAGGCTTTATCTGCCCTCCAGAAATGCCTGGTGACTAGGTGTTAAGATACCTTGGGGATTTAAAGCTACCCCCCTGGTGAAGGCTCTTGAGACTCTTTGTTTTCCTTCTTTTGAAAGGTTAAAGGCCAGCTCTTTCAATCGTGCTGGTCCACTCTCCTGTACTGGGGGATCTGAATATTGTCCTGTGTCTCCCACGTCTGTTCAGAAATTTTTGCCACTTTTTCTTTTCTTTTCTTTTTTTTCTTTCTTTGCTGGTTCACTGCTCTAATTTTTTGTCTTCGTTAAATTCTCTTAAGTATTTTCTCTGTCAGATGTCAGCTTGGTAAGTTCAAACATGGTTGGCATTCCATTGTTTTGAAGAAAGGCCCAAGTTCTACACATTACAATGGTCTTGTGGTTTCTGGTATGTAGCCTGTGGCTCTGACTTAGTTCATCAGGTGTTTTATCTTATGAGTTTTCTCTTTTAAAATTCTCCACCCACTTTTGGTGTCTGGCTTGTTCCTTTTGGATGTTGAAGGCCAGGACAGGTCTGTACTTGACTGGATGCTGTTGGAATCTGTGAGAAAGTTGGCCACTTCACAGTAGCCCCACCCCTCTTCCTGCAGCATCATCAGGACACACTATTAGACCAGCTGGCCAGCAGGCTGTCAGGACTGCACATGGGCGGGGGTGGGATAGGGATGGGTGGGTATAAAGTTCTCTGTGCCCAGAGGACTTCCTTTTCTTTGGTCTTTCTATGTAGACAATTTTCTTTTCATCACTCTAAAGCTCCTGTTTCCTAGAATCGAATTAGTTTTGTTATTAAGGACTGAAAAAAATAAACAAATAATAGGTTGAACTGTCACTCACCTGCAGTTCCAGATACCCAGGAAGCTAAGACAGAAAATGGTTTGAGCCTTGAAATTGGAATCAACTTCGGAGATAGAGATAGGAATAGAGATAGATAGAGATGATAGATAGTAGATAGATAGATAGATAGATAGTAGATAGACAGAGAATTCAATTTTACAATTGAAACATTTTCAGTGAACTAACATAAATTGAAAATATTGGAAGTCAAATGTATGTTTAGACTGAGAAGATTCCTTAGCACTAAAGTGCTTGCTCTGTAAACATGAAAACCTGAGTTTGGATCCTTAGCACCCAAGTAAAGAGAGAGTGTTGTGGCATCTGAAACCCCAGCTCTGGGGGTTTCTGATCTCTGGAGCCAAATCAGCAAGCTTCAGTTCAGTGAAAGAGATCATGTCTCAAGAAATAAGGTGGAGGGGCTGGAGAGATGACTCAGTGGTTGAGAGCACTGGCTGCTCTTTCAGAGGACATGGATCTGATTCCCAGCACCCACATGGTGACTCACCACCACCATCTATAACTGTTTCTAGGAGAACCAATTCTTTCTGGCCTCTACAGGTACCAGGCATACACAGAGTGCTCAGACTTATGTGTAGGTAAAACACCCACACACATTTTTTTAGAGATGGAAAAAGGAAGACCCTCAAAATTGACCCTCTGACCCCCCCACATACACACATGCGCACAAGTGCACACTTACACAATGTAATGGTCTGTCCTCTCCCTTTAGAGACAAGCCCACCCACTCCCACTTCCTTCTGCTTCCAGGCTGAGCTCCTCCTTTCCATCTCTCTCCCGAAGAGGCAGCTTCTGCCTCTCTCCCTTCTTCTCCCCTTCCCCACCTTTCTCTCTCTTTTGTTCTCTTTCTCTGTTTGCCTCTCTCTCTTCATCTCCCTTCTCTCTCCCTCTCCCATTTCTCCTTCCCTTCCATAACCCACTAAATAAATACCAACTTTCTCTGCATGGCGTGCCTGTCCATCTCTGTCTATCATCTGACACGTGACTCCCTGCCTGGGACTGGCTACCTTGTTGGCCCACCATCGTCTTGTGACCCACTGCCCGCTGCCACCACTTGGGGAACAGTGCCGTTTTATTTTTACCATAACACATACCACCCATACTTATGCCAAACATGTGTGTTTAATATACCTAGCTTGCAACCATCACAGCACAGCACACAGTGGAACATGGGGTGTCTCTCCATATGATGGAAGGGTGACTGGAAGCTATAGTCACGGTCTTGCTCAGCCTATCTAAAGGGAATTTTACTATACTGCCAGCCCAGGTAAGACCATGCCTTTTCCACCATGCTAGTCTGTATTCCTCAAGCTGTAAGCCAATATAAGCCTGCCCACCTTTAAATCATGCCTCTCTGGTATTTTGTCACAACAATGGAAGAGTAACCAGTATTATAGTGAGGTACACAGCAAGGTTTAGTTTGGTGACATGGAACTTTAGTATTGTTATGCCCGGATCACAGAGTACCCCCCAAATTAACTAGGAGATTGAGTCTTGTATGTAAAAGCAAAGAGCCTTTATTCTTACACAAGTTTTCAAACTCAGACTCTCTATGTGTTCAGTGTATTGGAGTAGTCAGAGAGCCCTGAGCTCAGTTAGGGTTGAGTTTTTATAGTAGCAAAGGTAGGGATGAGAAATTTCTAACTGCTAACAGTAGTCTAGGGGTGTCCTGGTGAAAAGCGATGGGTATATGTTGGCATCTACAATGGTTGGAATGTTAGGAATTTCCTTTGATGGTGGTGCTTGGTTAGTCTCAGTTTGTCTTTCTTGGAACCAGGTATTACCTTAGGGTGAAGTACTGAGACTCTGGCCCGTATTGAGTTTGCCATGGCTGGATCCTAGGTCCTACAGGTATGAGTCCACTCTGATTTTTAGTCTGATCTGTTCGGTCTGTGCAGAGTCTACTCCAAAGCAATGGTCTTCCAGATTTGTTTCTTAACTACTGTGTTTTCCTAGTAGAGATGTGTCACTGGAGTTCCTGGCCACTATTTCAAGCATCATAGGAGAGACACCCAAATCACCCCTGAGGCCAACCACTCTGGAGTTGCTTAGTGATGTTTGTAGATAAGTCAGTCACCAGTCTGAGAATCAAGTTCTTGAAGTGACCCAGCTCCTGGCCTCTTTCTCTTCCTGTCAGTCTCCAGCCTGCGGACACTTCCTCCTAATTCACTTCCTCTCTGCATTTCCCATGCTGACACAGCTCCTTTCCCTGCTGCCCCCATGCCATTGTCCTCTGCTCAGACACTGGCAGTTTACTGATTACCTACTGCAAGTCAGACACATATAGTTGATGCTTATCTCCATGGGTTTAATTTGGGGTAGGAGGCAGGGGAGAGGTGGACAAACAGCAGACAGTCCATGAGAACTTGAAACTTTGACAATACGGTAGATCAACATACACAAAAGGTGATGGAGTATGACAACCAATGTGTTAAGTGCTTGGCTGTGGGAATCATTAATGATGTATAGATTTAGTTTTTTCCTTTTTATTGACTCTTCTCTCATATATTATATTCCAACTGTAGTTTTCTCTCCCTCCTCTTCTCCCAGTCCCTCCCCTCCAGATTCACTCTTCCTCCTTCCCTTCAGAAAAGGTCAGGACTCCCAGGGAGTCCAAACGTGGCCTGCCAAGTTATAGTAAGACTAGGCAGCTCCCCTCATATTAAGGTTGGACAAGGCAACCCAGAAGGAGGTAAAGGGTCCCAGAAGCAGGCAAAAGTGTCAGAGAGAAACCCCACTTCCGCTGTTAGTAGTCCCACAAGAACAGCAAGCTACACAATCATAACATATATGCAGAGGACCTAGGGCAGAGCCACACAGGCTCCCTGATTGGTGGTTCAACCTCTGTGAGCCCCTATGAACCCAAGTTAGTTGTTTCTGTGAGTTTTCATGTGATGTCCTTGACCCCTTTGATTCCTACAATCCTTCCTCGCCCTCTTTCACAGGATTCCCCGAGCTATGCCTAATGTTTGGCTGTGGGACATTCAAATTCAGGCCGGGCGGTGGTGGCGCACGCCTTTAATCCCAGCACTCGGGAGGCAGAGGCAGGCAGATCTTTGTGAGTTTGAGACCAGCCTGGTCTACAAGAGCTAGTTCCAGGACAGGCTCCAAAGCCACAGAGAAACCCTGTCTCAAAAAACAAAAAAAAAAAAAAAAAAGACATTCAAATTCATAAACATAAACAGCATTAAAATTATTTTAGTGTAGTAATACTGGGGCCCAAGTAGAAACGCTGAGAATGAATTTAAAAGGTCAATTTTGAATTCCCCAAGAAGATCTTGACCAAAGCCAAGATATGGTTACTTAGTTGTTTTTTTTTTTCTCCTCCCATTTTATTTCTAAGGATAAAAGGTGAAATCTAGTTATAACATCCACTGGAAGGCAATTGTTTAAAAGGAACTTATAATTCTAAAATGTATGTTACATCGTATATTCGTTAATCCTTAATCATGCTGCCCATTTTGGGGAGGAGATTTCCTAAGGAGCAGCACATGTGTGAATGAACAGTGCTTGGTTTGTACCATAAACATACCAAGGAGGCAAAGACTGTGTTCCCTGTCCTATAGCTGAGGAGACTGGGAAGGGGCTGCTTAGGATCACCGAGTTAGTAAATTTGTCTAATTGATTCTGAACTCTGTGTGTTTAAAGAGTACCATTTTGTAATTAAGTTTTCCATGGCCCCTCTCTATTCCCTTTTTTCCTTCTCATATGTGCAGAGCCATCAGGAAGGGGCAACCATCATGGAGTCCTCCTGATTCTTAGGGAAGGTATAATTGCATACCCTCCATTTAAAGAAAGTATTGCCAGAGGGTGTGTTGTCTTTCCATTACCATCTCCTCCCAAAAGAATTGGCTAATGGCTTACTCGTTCTAGGAAAGAACATGCATCGTAAAGATCTTCATGATCATGCCCCCATGTGGTGCTCCAGACCAGTTCCTGTTGGGTAGAATGGACTTAATGTCCATTTTCTGGTATTATAGTCTCCTCTGTAGCCAGCTCATTGACTTCCACATTTTTCATTGTTTTTTCAATGTGTTTGAATTCACACTAGCAAAGTGAATCATTTTAGTATTCCTAAAGAAGTCAGAAAGCATCATCAACTCACTAGAAATGGATCTGAACATTGGAATCAATGTGGGTAGCTGAGTTCAGTTTCACAGGGAAACTGTAGCATATTCAAGGGCTTTACATAATGAAGTACCAATGCACAATAGCATTACTATATATGGTACTTCCACCCTTCTCCATCGGTGGGGGTGGGGTACGTTCCAAGACATTTAGTGGATGCCTAAAACCAGATAGTATTAGATTCTCAGCATACTAAGCACTGTCTGTCTGAAAACCAAGATGTGTAATAAAGGTCTTGTAGGCAGGTAGTGTATGTAGCATTGTCACGAGAGTGTGTGGGTTCACGCAGGTCCATGAAATAAAGACTCAGAGATAGGAGAGAATGAACTTAGCCTCTGCAGGTGCAGGGGGCTCAGTCTTGGTGAACTACAGTGCTTTCCCTTCGCCTCTTGGCATCTTTATTTTTTCCTGTATTTACACTTTAACTAGTAGATTTCCATATCTCTAAACAAACTGAATGAAGCTTCCAGCACTTCAATGACAGGTGCAAATACCTGATTCATGAGGTACCGTGGTTTTGGGGTTTCCTCTAAACCAAGTTTTGCATAGGCTTTGTATCCATGGCAAACTCTCAGACAAGATTCACACAGGGCAACAAAAGGTGTTTGTAAAACAAAGGAAGGCTTAGGGGCCCGGTGAAAACTCCAGAACTAGGCCAGGTATAACCCAGCGGGGTTCCTCATGGGTAGAAGAGGTTGCTGGCTATCCCTCTGGTGCCAGGCCAGCGGGACACTGTGCCACACAGCAGGGCAGCAGAAAGACATTGGATAATGGAAAAATCTGCAGAACTTAATCAACCAGTTTACTTCAAGGATGTGTTGACCTCTCAATGGAAGCCAGGAGATGTGCTCCGTTGGGGTAGGGGTTTTGCTCTTGCTTCCACAAGAGAAGAAAAATTGTGGATACCATCAAAATTAATAAAGGTTCGGTTTGAAGAGAAACCTCTTGGAGAGGAGAAATGACAGCTCATCCACAATGATGATAATCATACAGAATGGCGCCCACGTGGATACCTGCATCCACAGAAAGCCTGAGAAATCTTGGGAAAGAATAGAGTAAAGCATTTTTTCTTTGTAGCAGCAATTCCTCGGGTCTGCTCCACTTGCTAGAGGCAAGCAAGCGCTCTAATCTAAGAGAGGCTTCCTGACTCAGCTTTAGCTGCAAACCCTGCAGCTCTTTAAGAAGTTCTGCCACAAAACACTTAAAGAGTGTTGATAAAAAGCAAACTGCATGCTTTTCAGTTTTCAGTTGTAGCAGGAAAAAAACTGCACCGTGTTAAAATGCCGGCTTTCTGGGCTGTCCTGCCAGGGCGAACTCTGACTCTTTCAGGCAGGCGTTCCAGCCAGGAAACATTTGAATGTGGTCTGTGAGCAGAATGCTGCAGCTTGCTTGCTGGCAGGGACATTAAAA
>JAQHUG010000373.1:1510157-1533744 GCA_028555095.1 Dicrostonyx torquatus | reverse complement strand
ATGTCTGTGCTGTTGAAAGATCATAGTTGTAGATGTCTGTGCCACTGATAAGTCACAGTTGTATGTTGTGCTGTTAATAGGTCACAGTGGTATGCCTGTGCTGTTAACAGATCATAGATGTATGTCTATACTGTTGCTCTTATCAGACACTAGTGAGAGAGCAACACCATGTTACCATTTATTCTAAAACACATGTGTACAAATATGCACATAGTAGTCAGTTGATTAAAAACTATTTTCTAATCATGGACATCAAGGAAGTCAAGTTCCTATTGGATATCCATGTTTTGTGTGTGTGGTTAGAGTTTTCTTGGCCTTTCTAAAGAGAGTTTATGGTTCACAGGGAAGAAAACCAACTTTCTGGAAGAATTTGAACAAATGCTAGGTTTTAGTAGTTTATACATTCTCATACATATGTTAGAAGAAATAATGGCTTTCGACTTGGTAAACAAGACCAAGTACTCATTGGAATATAAACTGTTTTCTAGCCGTGCCAGCTACTAATGTAATTGTTTCTCCAGGCAAATTTAATAAATAGCTAAAATTGAGTTCTTGCTGACTCTGAAAGTCTTACCTGGTGACTTGCATGACAGTTCTTTAAAAATGCATGAAATAATAAAGACTGCAGTGTTCAGACAAACCACATCAAAAAGATGCAGCGATTCTCCATTAGAAACTTCACAGATCAGAGGATGAGTCCAGAGTACACAAGTCAGAACTCACTTTATATGCATTGTAGTCCTCTGTAACTTCTCCATTTCAGAAGCGATCCTTCTAAGAGTGCATTGTGCTCCAGGAAACGAGCTCATATGTTTAGACAATTGCAGGACTTTTGAAATGTGCTGTTACTTCTTTTAACAAGAAGTCAGTTTGTGGCTAGAAAAACATGCTAAGGAAAATGAGCGAGCAAGGTTAGTTAAGTGGTTGCAGGAGCTGACATAAAAGAACAAGCTAATGTGACCTAAATGAATGAGATTATTAGATAAAAACAGACTATCAATTTAATCTGAGGATCTGTGTGGAGCATCGGCAATAATAAGTGAACGTTTATTTTCTTTGTGGATTACTTAGGTCTTTTTTCCTTTTCTTTGTAGCATTAGGTTATATTATTACCAATTTATTTCATTTTTAATAAATAGTCGTCATTTTAATTATGTTAATTATGGGTACAGTGTGATAATTTGATACATAAATATAGTATGAATTGATTATATTGGACTGGAATTATATTATAGTTTTGTCAAGACTGAAATATTTTTTCCATCCTTCAGGAAAGCTTCTTAAGCTTCAGAAGGGTCCTGAAACCGACCAGACTCACTAGGTCCCTCCGTGTTAGAGTAAGTAAAAAAAAAAAAAAATTGAATAAAAAAATAAAAAAGGCATCAAAGAAGAGTCTCAGATAAAGAAGACTCTCATACAAGATGCAAAGACTCTGGGACCAGAAGAAGCAGAAACCGGCAGAGCTGCCTGGAAGAAGTTTAGATACATTGAGGCACCTGGAAAGGACACTTGTTGATCTGCCTACAGATTGTGCAGTGTGCTCCAGGCTCCCAGCTTTTGTGAGCTGTCATCCATGCTAGGGTGGGCATTGGCGAAGCAGCTGGTTTTGAATTATTTGTTCTTCTGTAAGTAACCCCTCACCAAATTCCTACAAATAATCCCAGTAAAACTTATGGTTTATCAAATTGGAGTTTGGTGCTGTTGGTCTTTTGTGGGCTCCCTCCCTGAGATGAGTGGATGTGTGTGTAGCATCTCCCCATGAAAAGTTTTGTTACCCAAGAGCTGGTTAAAGGTCCATATAATGAAGCACTAAACAGCTGTCTTGATTAATGAATAGTAATTGTACATGTTTATGGGCTGTTTATGAATTTCCAATGCACATCTATTGTGAATCATTATCAGATCAAGGTATCTGGCATACCCTTTCCCCAAACATCTAAAAGTTGCTTTGAAATATACAGTAGTTGTCAACTATAGTTGCATATATAGTAGTGTAACGACAGCTTCATTGCTAGGCACTTGAACACCAGTGTGGCTCTAGCTCATGCAGCTGGAAGTTCTATAATCGGGAGGCTCAGGGTAGATGTTTCCCCAGGATACAACTAGAGTATTATGAGATGACACTGAGAATGGACGATCCATTTTTTGTTATTTTTCTTATAGAAGAAAACCATTTAATTGGAATGACTCGTGTTTTCATTTTCATCATGGCAGAGCATTGAGGTGTGCAGGCAGACATGGTGCTGGCTACATCTCCATCTTAACTTGCAGGCAACAGGAAATGGTCTGAGACACTGGGTGGTATCTTGAGCAGATATGAGACCTCACAGCTGCCGCTGCAGTGACACATTTCCTCCAAAAAGATCACACTTATTCTCACAAGGCCACACCTCCCGAGAGTGCCACACCCTTTGGGGGCTGTTTTCTTTCAAACCATCGTATTCTACTCCCTGGCTCTCAAAGGCTTGTAGCCGTATCAAAATACAAAAAAAAAAAATGCATTCAGGAGGATTCATTTCTTAGATTCTGTATTTAGAAGGTGACCCAGGAGGGACACGCTAACAAGAAATAAGAGTAAGAAGATGCATATCATGAGACTAGCAAGCTGGTACTCAGTTTGCACCTTTTGAAGATGGCTTATATTTAAGTGTTTAATATTTGTGTTATAAGCAGTGGCTTATGGTGCCTTAATGCATACTTTAGTGCACAGATGATTAATTTCTTTTATCTAAGTTTCCAATCAAGCTATAGCCAATTGTTACTTAATAAGGTTAAATGAGGGAAGACCATATAACTGGGGAAGCTTGCCAAGTGCAGAGATAATATCCAAGGGTTTGGAGTTAGTGACTGGGATTCAAGGTTTGAATTACTTGGTAAATGCATAGGCATCAGCCACACCCACTATAATAGCTACATTTTTTGGGTAGAAATAACAAGTGGATGACTTAACTCTTCCTTGGCTGAGAGATTGATTGTTCCATCCTATCCCAACCTCTGGGATACTATTTTGCTCCAGGATAACCCACAAGTCCTGAACAGAAGTGTGCTATTAAATAAATTCTTTATTTTTACCTTATTAAAAATCTAAGCCCTATACATTGACCTCTGCTTCTTAACTTCTCACAGAGTGGGATTTCTGGAGGCTGCATGATTTTTTTTCAGGTCAGTTCAGGATGCACACTGCCGTTGATTTAAAGGAATGAGATGTGGAGCCAAAGTCAGAAGAGATGGAATAGTGGATTTTGCCTCCGAGGGGTTTAGATTTGAGTAACTGATTCCTATCTATTTGTTCATTTATTATTAACTTCTCCCACTTATTACTTGGTCTCCTGTGAACTCCGCAGGGTCATCCCAGGAAGGTTTACACTCTCTCTTTCGGTTGAGAGCACTTTTATTTCGCTAGTAGCACCTCTTTTGTCTTACATAACCTGAGATGATAGTCGCCCCACTCTTCTGATCTGTTGCATTTTTAAAGGACAGAAATATCACACTAAAACCAAAAAGGCTTTGGAGCAACAGAGCATTTATAATTTATGCCGAGTACGGTTGTGGGCACCTTCTTGGGGACCAATAGATTTTAATGTGTTTGAAAGGCTCACATTTTCAGAATATAATTGCCTAAGCTGGATCGATTTGTTTAGATATTTTTAGGGAATACTTAATAAACATCTTCTATTTCATAACATCAATTCTAAACTGAGAGGGAGCATGTCACTTTGACTTTCATTTTTGTGAGTGGGGAGAGGCAGCTGCATGGGGCTGGGTTGGGGGATTCTCTGCCAAGCTCCACATCTATTCCTTCTCTCTGGCACAGCATAGAGATAAAGAAGGTTCGTGTCCCTTCCTGGACCTGTCACCTGACTAGAAATGACCAAGAGAAGCTTTGAGCAGCATTGTTTATGATATCTGTTTGGACAGAAGATCAGCTGGGACAGTGTGTATGTGTGTGCGTGTGTGTCTGTCTGTCTCTCTGTGTGATGTAGGTAGTATGCTGAGCATACAATCCTAGAGACCATTTGCACTGAAGAGGAATGAAGTGAAATGGAGAAAAACAAACAAAAACAGCCCCTACTGAGAACAGGGCTCTGGCTACATACACAGCTCACTTGATCCCCAATACTGTAGTCTTTTATTACCCACAGAGGCTACATTCCAAGACCCTGCAGTGAAATCTTGAACCATGTTTAGTATCAGATGTTATATATTATATTTTTTCCTATGCACAGTATTTACCATTAACTTTAATTTATAAATTAGGCACAGTAGGAGGTTAACAACAATAACAAATTTGAGCAATTACAACAATATGGTGTAGTACAAGTTATGCAAATGTAGTTTGCGACTCCTATACTGAGCATAGCATGATAATGTATAAATTATGAATTATACTTCCTGGATAATGTAAAAGTACACCAGTCCTATGCCTAGGTGATAAAATAAAGTGGGGTGTATTTTGCAGGCCAGCTGACACTGGTCCTAGTACTATAATACTAGGACGGTCAGTCTCATAACAGGGGTGTCTAGCGAGTGGGCACCACATACAGTGTGGATATACTGGACAAGGGCAGAGTCATATTCCCAGAGAGGATGAGATGCAGCAGCATGAGACTGCATCATGAAACCCAGAAAGACATAATTTAAATCCGAGGTTTTTTTTTTTTTGTTTTTGTTTTTTTATGGAGATGCCTATTTCGAAGTTCAGCTTGTGGTGGATTTTGGGTTACTGAAACTGAGGAGAATGAAGCCACCGGTAAGAAAAGAGGTCTATTATATTACTCTGGGTGGTGACATTTTATAGCTGAGAGAGGTGAAACCCAGAGGGGCCGAACGACTTACTAATGCTCACACAGCCTGTAAATGGTGTGCTGGATTCTGACTTACATGTCCTGAACTTCTAAGATTTAGTTCTGGGAAACATAGGAACCTTGTGATTTCTTGTTAGGTTCAAAGACAGGAAGCAAGTCTTCTCTTGGGCAGAGGTAGGGCTCTCACTCTTCCGGTTATTGTTATCAGACAGTCTCTCTGATGACAGCTGGTGCCTCAGCTGTGGATCCAAGTTGCTAGAGCGATGGCTTTACACAAGCCTGTCACGTGCTTCCTCCAGGCTGGTGCCCTCAGCGTGTCCTCTGTTGATGCACTTCATGGAGGGCCATCTTATTCTCTTCAAATGACTGATTTCTCCACGGCTGCTACTCGCTCACCGGAGGAAACATAATGCCTTGAATCATTGTGTGAGTCCTGAAATGAGACCAGTACCCAACATACAGCAGGCTTTACAATGGTCAGAACAGAAGTGCTGGAGTACCAAGGAGCAGGGGAGGGTGTGGGCAAACCCCACTGTGATTCCCAAGCCCACTAAGAACTGTAGTATCTCGGTGAAAACAGGGCTCAGTACCCGCTCCTGTTCCCATGCAAACACAGTGCATCCTGAATGACACTGGAGTGTCACTTGAGCAGCCATGCAGTCATACAAAGAAGCCAAGGAGTAGTCTTTATAAATGGAAATGGCAGTTTCTCTCTCCTTACCTTCTCTTTTTCAATTCTTACTTTTTTTTTTTAAATAGAAAATCAAACCAAACCAAAACCCAAAAACAAACAAGTAAACAAAAAAGTACCCTGAAGAGACAGGAAAAGATATTCTTGCGGCATGCTTGTGCTCCATGGTGTGCTGGAGACCTTTCTCCGTCCTGCTCCTCCCACTGGACTGGTTTCCTTCTGCTCACCGAGTCCCTGCAGCTGCTTATGAAATAACCATGCTGAGGATTAATATCAGTTACAATTGTTTGGCCAATGGCTTAGGCTTTTAATGGTTACCTCTCTCTTATAAATTAACCCATTTCGGGGGCTGGAGAGATGGTTCAGCGGTTAAGAGCATTTACTGCTCTTCCAGAAGACCTGAGTTCAACTTCCAGCAACCACATGCTGGCTCACAACCATCTATAATGAGATAAGATGCCCTCTTCTGGCCTATGGGGATATATGCAGACAAAATATTGTATATATAATAAAAATAGTAAAAAAAAAGCGATTATTAAAAAAGTTAAATGAACCAATTTCTATTAATCTATGTATTATCAAGTGGTTGTGGATTACCTGTGATCCTCTGGCATCTCCCCGACTCTTTCTATCTTAGTTTCAATTTCTTACCTAGGTATATTCTGTCTGGCCATTGGCTGAAACAGCTTTATTTATCAACCAATAAGAGAAACACATACTCACAGCATACAGAAGGACATCCTATATCAATAAAAGATTTGAAGATAATTCTAACGCCAATACTTTCATAAACAAAGATGAATAAAGGATAACTATTTTTGTGGTGCTGGAATAAATTTCTCGAGTATGTTAGGCAAGTGTTCAACCACTAAGCTATGTACTCAACCATAAAGATATATTTATTAGTGCTAATGACAGCTTCGCTTATGTAGGAATGATTGATATTGACTACTCTTCTTTCCCATTGAATTTTAAATTCCACAAAACAAAGCAAACAAGATAATTGTTGGCCATTTAATTCTTTGTTTATCAGAGCAAAATGGGTCTGGTGATTCCGGGTATTTGATTTGTGAGGTTCTGACTTGTAATCCACAGTTAGGATTTTAGGATTTATTTGAGATAAGGTCCTTGTCTACTCAGGAAAAACATTAAATTACATCAAAACTATTTCTACAGTGAAAACTTGATGAGAGCAGCAATAGCACAGTTCCACTCAGGGCTCTGGATTGCTGTCCGTGGATCTGCGATGTTACACTTCTGTCTTCTTCTGTAAGCTTACAAGGAGATCCTCATTATTTCCTGGTCCAGAGAAAGGCAGTTTATCTTTTTATGTAAGCAAAGATGTAGGAGCTACAAGGAGATACGAAAAGGAGTCAGAGGACCTAGAATCATATGGCATTTAGGTTTTAAGATGCGGCGATGTCAAATAGCTGGTGAACTGCAGGAAAATGCAAGGCCTGAGTAGAATGGATGGCTGCAGGTAGCTTTTATTATAGCACTAATACTTTAGGTCTTGGCTCTGTTTAAAATCACAATGTTCTGACATAATCTATAAAAATATTTCTATAGTAATGTTCATCAAGGAATTTAAAACCAATATACCAAAACTAAATGCATAGATAGATGTAAATTTTACTTTAAAAAGCATCTCATGACCTAAGTAATGTGAAATACTCTCCTGCACCTTCTAGTCACCTGAATAAAGAACACAGAGCAGGCTATCATATACCCCTAGGATTCCTGGACCATCTGGGAATCGTCAAGCTATGAAAGTCATATGATGTGGTTCTTTTCCACACACACCAGTGTTCCCAGTTATCTCCAGTGACACTAGAAAGGGAAAGTTTATGGGTAAGAAATTTTGACGAATGCCATTAATGAATTTGGATGTCTCCATCAGTTTGGGGTGCTGTATAACAAATCACAGTAGACCATATGGTTCGCAAACATGAGCAATTGTCTCATAGGTCTGTATGGGTAAGTCCAAGACTAGGAGCCATTGCAGTGGTTTTAGTGAAGTTTCTCCTTATGCAGCATGGTAGCGAACAAATAAAACAAGTTTTTCATAGCTTTTCTTTAAGGATAATTATCCCGTTCATGGGAATGCTACTGATATGACCTAATCACACCCCAAAGGCTCACCTTGTTATCTCTGTCCCATGAGGTTTAGAATTTCAACAGACCAACATTTTAGATATATGGATAGACATTCAGGTATTACACTAGGTATTGAAATCTTGCAAACAACAGCCACACTCTTCTGAATGCATCTTCCTTAGGGAGGGGAGTAAGCAGTAGGCAGACATGAATAAGATGCTCACATTGAGAAGTAGCGGCACCGTCGAGGAGGGGTAGCTGCTCCTTAGAAGAACAGGGTGTGGAGTTTATAAACCAAGAGACTGTGGGGTTTGTGACTTTTACTTGGAAGAAGTTTATCCCAGCTTAGATTGGAACAGGACAAAGATATCGTTAATGGTGAAGTAGGAAAGTAGCATCTGCCATGTTCCTAGAGACACAGAAATGACAGGGAATCTTGATGGCACTATATATTCTCAGATTTGACTCACAGATCTCCCGTAGGTGCATCATCCACTTTGCAGACCATGGTTTTCCTCATTGGTTTGGTCAGCATATTGGTTTGAGTTTTATCCAGAACATGCTTTGAACTTTAGCCTTATTTCTTTCTAGAGTTCCTATCAACTTCTATTATAACATGGTCTCTCAAGGCTGTGCATAAAGTTCATCCTGATATCCACAGCTAATGACTAGTATCCTCGCAGTCTGACTTGGCAAGGAAAAACAGAGCACCATCCAAGAGCCTGCAAGTCATGAATCTCCAACTTTCTGCCCCAAAGGGAACCATTAGTTCAGGAGACTAACCACATTTTAGAAACTGTGATGCAAGGATCAATATTTGCCTCTGGGACAGCATCTCTGCACCATGTTTCTTCAGCCACCTGCCAAGATGGGCTTGGGAGTAGTGAGTTTAGCCTACATTGCCATATAGTGAATCATGTTAATGGCTCACAGTGCCCACAGTTTATGTGGGAGTCTGGTTTCATGGTCACTTAGGGCTGGTTGTAGCTTTACTGCACAAGTTCCCACTCTAAGACTCCATCCATCTTGTAGTCAGTCATACCTGGGACTTACTAGGCTCATGGTAGAGGAAAGGAGACTAGGTTAACTAACTTCATGAAGGTTTTTAAGGTACATTCTGAGATTTTGTTGTCCCAAATTGGCATGGCCAATGTGGGAAGAATTGTAATTTTGGAGCAAAGACTGATATTTCTCATATGTATATCTTCCCACAATAAAACGAAGTTTCTGTAACCTTATCTTCTTCCTCATTCTCTGCCAGGGTTTCTAATGCCATGTGTGCTCCAATATGCACAGTGTTCTTGATTTTCTCTGCCTTTCTTTCCTCCCTAGCTCATCTGGCAATCTTCCTTTTAAGCACCATCCTCTCCCTAATGGATATGAGATGGTTTTTTCTTCTTTCCACCATGGTTCTTATTACATGATTCTGTTCTACTGAATTACAATCACGAGGGAGATATTTTCCCTCAAGAGTTAGGAATATTCTTGAGGGCATAGTATATGTCTTATTCCTCTGCAGTCTAACTGAGGGGCTGCTGTGTATTTGACAATTTAAATTTTACTGAATATTTAATAAACTCAGAATGAAAAAGCAGATAGAGAGAGCCACTCTCCAGTCCAGTCCTTGTTTAGCTTAGTGTTTGTCGAAGCATCTATGATGAAAAACTATGATGAAATGACTAACTGGAGCTCTGAGGACATGGCTCAGTTGGTAAAGTATTTGCCATGCAAGCAACAGTGTTTGAGCTTGATCTCCAGCACACACATTTAAGGAAAGCCAGGCATGCTGTTGTGTGTTTGTAATCCCAGAGCTAGGAGGATAAGCACAGAGATGAGTGGATTTCTGGGGTTTGCTGCCTAGCCAGTCTAGTGAGAGACCATGCTGAGAAACTAAGGTGAATGGTAACCAAGGATGATATAAGAGGTTGTCCCCTGGCTTCACATGAATTCATGTATATGTATGATCATGCATGCACAAATATCCACAACACATGCATACACATAATTACTAATTAGATACAAGCCAACTCTTTTGCAAAACTCCATAAAAACATTGGAGGAGTAATTGAGGACGTGTCAAGCTGTTATTAGTGCAAGCATTTTGTGGCTTGTAGGTAGCGTTTGGGATGGTGGTAGGTTAGATTCATTTGCTCATTCAATGATATTTACTGAGTTCCTCTGTATAACAGGTAATGTATGAGGAACAAGGGATTTAGCAATGAGCAAGGCGGGGAAATTGCCTGTTCTCTAAGCGCCTACCTGCTAGTGGGTCAAGTAAAAAGGAAGCAAGCTCATCAATAAATAACGTGACTTCGAGTTGTGCTGAGCGCTATGAGGGGCATAGAGGAAAATAATGAGACAATGATTGAATAGGGAGATTATTTATGAACGTGGTCAGTGAGGTTGGCACTTTAGCAGAAACCTGAACATTCCAGGGAGGCAAAGCATAAAAATGTTGAAGTCTCAAAAAAGGGGAAAGGCTTAGAGCAGCCTGAGGACTGAAAGCCGATGTGACCAGCATCTGATAAATAGAGGATCAAGTCTGAGAGTCAAAAAAGCCCGTTCGTGAGGGACTTGTAGACAATGATCAAATGCTGTGAGATTTTAAAAAGACAATATGGAAGCTATTGTAAGATAGAATGGAGACACCTTTGTTTTTGGAACAAATTAGTCTGGCATCTATGCAGCGAATGGATTTTCTAGATAAAAATAGCTTACTATTGAAGTTCTTATGAGCAATGGAGGAGGCCCCTCTCAGTGGTAGGTGTGATGACGGAGGAAGTTAGACTCAGGATGTGTTGTGTTTAGAGAGCCAATGAATCCACTAGTGTATCAAATGCTAGATGTGAGGGAGGAGTCAGGATTGCTTTAGTGACAAAGGAAGGGAAGATGGGGATAATTTCATGTCAGTGATGCAGGTGTAAATCTGGAACATAAGAAGCCGTAAAATATTTTCCTATTAGTGTGCTTGGAATAGTTTTGTATAACATGACTTATCCAGGGAGTTTCACTTTAGTTTTCTAAAAAAAGAAAAGAAGAGGAAAAAAAGTGGCATTTATTGAAAGTATCATAGAAACCTCATAAATGAATTTTCTTTTTATTAGTTCAGAAAAATTTCTTCATCAGTTACCTAATTCTGATAAACCCATTAGTTATAGGCTACATGATCATGCTCTACAAATACATTTATGGAAACACACATGTAACTCATGTCTGAACACTTACTTAAAGTCGTAATTATAAAGTAAAGAATTGCTATGGATTTTGTTATGACAATCTAACTAAAATTGAAACTTATAACTAAATATGAAACACTTTTATGACATTTTAAAATACTGACAATTTAAAAAGAAATTGAAATAAATAAAAATAATAGTATAAATTATTACATGACAACATTTGTATGTTGTGATTAGTTGGGCACTTGGAGGAAGGAAAATAAAAAGTTAAAACATTTTATTGTAATCCTTAGCTTTTGGATTTCTAGCCATAAGGATTCAGATCTGAAGTGTAAGGGGGAGCTGCCATGGCCGTGGTTCCTAAAAGAGGCCATCGTTTATTTGTTTGTTTATTTGCTTAACACTCCACAGAGGCCAAGAAAAAAATTCCCTGCTGTTTTTCCTAAACTTTTGTCTTGTGGTGTGTTTTCATTTTATCCCTACCCACCCCAGCCGTCATTTAAACCCCAGCCTTTCTTGGTGTGGTTACTAGCTGGGCTTTAGGACTTTTGAGAATGAGAAAACATGGTTAGAGAATATACTCAATAAAATGGGTTCATACAGACTTTGTTCTTGCACACAGGAGCTGTGTTTCTCAGGCCGTCGGCAGTTTCAGTATTCATTTCCTTCCACAGACTGACGATCTAGTTCTCCAGTGATTGTTTCCCTTCCTGTAAGCTCATTTGTTTATGGGACAAGCTAGTTTATTCCCCAGTGTTTTCTTCCTAACATTAATAGAGTTATGTAGTACTAGGCTTCAACATTTCTGTACAACACCAGAGACTCCAACCTATCCCAGTATTTCTGACTTACACTGCCTTCCAATTGTAAATATCTTAATTTTAAGTGTATTTCTTTTCACATTGCAGCCAAATGTTTATGATGCTGGTATCTTGTCTCCTTTCTTAAATTGTAGTCCATTTTCATGTTTTGTGGAATTATAATATTGCATTTTGTCAATAGTTCCTTTCATATTCATGAAAACTTAGTCTGAAACAAATACAGTCAATTTTATATCTAATTGTTTACTTGGTTATTTAATTGATAGGTGTGGGATTATGCGCATCTCAGTTCTCATTTGTCTGTTTAATCTATCAGTCTCACAGTGAGGTGAGTCAGTGCTTTCTTTTGTGATTGTGCACAAATCAACCTCATCTCATTATTCTGCCAAATTTTCATTCATAAATCCGAAAATTTCTTTCTATGTCTCCAGACCTTTGCTGCTTTTTAATAATCATTGACTTATTTACTTATATTTGCAGAAATGAATCAAAAATTTTTGGCATCATTTGTCTCTTTGAACCTAGTTTTGAAAATAATGTTTGAACATCTTGTCTAGTATTTCTAGAAGTCTGGGATAGAAGGGTGTTCTTTTGAGGGCCCGTAGTTGAGAGATTTCATTCACCCTCCAGCACTGAATCCGATCACCAAAGGAGAAAGTGCAGGATGAACAGAAGTTCAGGGCAGGCTGATCTTGAGGGTGTCAATGTTTAGACAGCAAATGAAGATGAGATAAATCTTAGCATGGCCTGGTTTTGTTCCACAATCTCTTCAAACTCCCTCCCTCACAGGACTTATAAATTCTCAAGGATGTCAAAATCAAATAACAGGTAAGAAAACAGAGGCCATAATTCCATAAACACTCATTAATATCTTAATAAAAAAATGTGCTAATAAGGACATTGAAAAATATGGTATCTTTGATGCATGAAGACAGCTTGTTTTTCTTTGTACATTGAGATGTGTCAAAATTGTTCTTTCTCTTATGGAGTGTTAAGGATAAAGAAACTTCTATTGCTGGTATTTCATAAAACTGATGTGGTGTCTGCCTTTATTTGTTTTATATTGAGCCCTCTGGCAAAAGACAGCATCAACACTGTTTCTTGTCAATCTTAAGTGAGGGAGAGAATGAAGGCAGAAGGCTCCTGAGTTTGTATTCTCTGAAAGAAAAAGTAATAAAGCTGCAAGGACAGATAAAAGATGAGTGGATTTACAACCTCAACCGTACTCTAGGGATGAGGAAACATGAAAAGACCCGCACTATTAAGACAGCAAGATTAGGCTGAATCCTGAAACTTCTGAAGGATTTTAGGTATCAGCTAAATTTTCTGACACCCTTATTTGTCAGAAATGTTATAAAATCTTGTCTCTGACAACACCCGGAATGATTCCGCAATTCTAAAGATTAAGAATCACAAGACACAGAGACCCCTTAAGAAGTACGCAGGTCATTGGACCAGTGCCCTTCCGGGGGACAGCGGGGCTCTGGCTCTTTTCTCGCTTTTCTCACTTCTGTTTGCTGTTATCTGAGGTGATTGGCTGTCGAGGGTTTATGCACCACTACTTCGCTTTCAATTTTCGCATCATTTTTGTGGTTTCTCATACTGTGCATTCATTCCCCCTGGATGAGTTATTTCTAGGATGTTTCTATGTTTTTAATTGTGGTCCTTAAGGTGGTAAGTTTATATTTCTGTTCCAGACTCTTGATTAATTGCGGAGTTGTATATTCAAGTACCTAATACATATTTTGTTCTTTTTCCCACTTTGTCTAGATCTGAACCCAGAATATATCCTCCTCAAACCGCTTATGCTTTACTATTTTCAGCAGATCATGGTCCCTTCTTGCCTAATACGAAGACCTCATCAGCTCTCAGCTGTGTTCAGGTGACCATTCAGTACAACTGAGGCTAATTGTTCAGAACTCTGCCATGTATTTCTGTCCATCTGACTGTCCCCAGGGTGGAAGGTGACATCATTCTTTCCTGCCTGCTCCACTGCCTCCTTTCTTCTTGATCTTCCTTAAGCTTGCCTTGCTTCTCTTTAGTCTTCCCCACACAGTGGTGCTTGGCCATGCATATCTGATCCTGTCACCTCCCAGCTAGACCTCTTCCCTTACTTCTCAAGACCATTCAAAGTTTGAAAACTATTGAAGGATTCTAAAAGGTGTTTGCACCTTTGTGTGGCAGAGGTTTTTAAAAGCAACCTGGGAAATCCAGGAGGCCTAAAGGAAAAAATGGGTGGTTTATTGTATGGTAGTAGAAACCTTGCTTGCCTGGTTCATCTTTGGTTGATGTCCGTGTGCAACCCTGCTGTGATTCAGTTTATCTTTGTCCCCTTCCCTGGAGATGGAGGGCATCGTGGGGGAAATGGAATGGGAGTTATGGGACTCTGAGCATGCTCTCGTGTCTGAGAACAATAACAGGCACTTGCTCACTGTTTTTGCTAAAAAGCATTGACTTCCCACTTGGGTCTATAAAGTAACCAAAAGCTAGGATTTCTGGTATCTCTGCCTTTATTTTGTATCTGTCTTCTTTAGCTTGGTTAGATTCCTTTTGGACTTTATATCATAGTTGTGTTAACCACTCAAGGACTTTCCATCAAGCAACAGGTGACCTGATACTAACTGATGTGGGATGTCCTTTTGTATATGTACTGCTTTTATTGCTTGATGAATAAAGCTGTTTGGGCCAATGGCTTGGCAGAGTAAAGCCAGTCAGGAAATCTGAACAGCCATATACAGAGAGGGCAGGTAGAATCAGAGAGACACCATATAGCTGCCTGAAGGAGAAAGACACCAGCCAGAACCTTACCCAGTAAGCCACAGACTCATGGTGATACAAAGATTAATAGAAATTGGTTAATTTAAGATGTAAGAGCTAGCTAGAAATAAGCCTGAGTAATTGGCCAAACAGTGTTATAATTAATATAGTTTTGTGTGATTATTCGGGTCTGAGCAGTCAGGAAACGAGAGCAGTCTCTGTTTACAACTAACCTAACTCATTTTCTTTGCAGGGCTAAGGCCCCAAGATGAGTCATTGTCCTAAATCTGCAGTCACCTTGGGTGCCCCTGATGAGGGCAATTCTCTATGCTGGCAGGGCTGCACAGTGGGGCTGAAGTACTGTCTAATGCTCCTCTAAGTACTGCTCTCCTCAGGCAGTAAGGACTTTTCTGAGCTGCCTTGCAGAATCAGAACTGAGATAGCAGTTGACATTCATACTTTGACCAAGACTACTTATGCATGTCTCTTGTCCTGTGCCAGTTTGTCCTTATGTAGACCTAAAGCTCATGACTGTGGGGGATGGGGTAGTTCACTGGGCCCCTTTCTTCATAGTGTACACATTGATCAAACCTTCTTTCTCTGCTTTTCACTATTATTTTCTCTTTATTCGGCACATTGAGATGGTCAGCCAACCCTGCCCACTTGGCACTTCTGGAGCTTTTGGTCTCACAACTCCAGGAACAAAATGAAGCAGGGAGGTTAGGGAAAGCTACCTACCAACACCTTAGTTTTGACTTTTAATCCTCAAAATTGAGGAGGTAAGTTTCCAGTCTCTCCCCATTCTACTCTGTGGTATGTTGTAATGGCTACATCAGCAAGGAGTGGTCACTACATTCATCTTCTCCAGCGGATGTGACATCTTTGTCAAGACCAGCATGCTCTGGGAGTGTTGCTTCCTGCATTGTTTTCTCCATGGCTGTGATCAGTCTAAACAGTATGTGCTTAGATTCTGTTTAACAATACAATAACACTTAGTGCTATGCCTGTGTTTGTTTCTGGGATTCATTTTGAACTTGGGTTAGACTGAGTGTTGGGGAACTCACTGAATTCACAAAGCAGTTGGCACTTCCACTGATAGTGGGCGTTCTGATCAGTCTGGGTAGCTTCTTCTCAGCAGTCCCTACTGGCTTTGGGTCATCCTCCACGGATGGCTGAGTGTTTCCATGTACCATCTACTATTTAACATCCTGTCTGATTGAAATATTTCTAAAGTTTATTCTTAAAAGATGACCCATGCTTTTCTCTTGCTAACATTTACTTGGACTAAAAGACTCACTCTTTTTCTGACTTTGGAATACCTTTTCCCTGAAGACTGGATTTGTGGAGAAATTTTATTAGACTTGATTTTACAAGGGAAAACAGTTCTGTTTGGTTTGTGAAGAAGCCAGTAGATGCAGGCTGATTAAAAACCCTTTTTTACAAAATGCAGTAGTGAGAATGGAAAATGTAATAAAGCTGAAATCAGAGGCATAACTTTCTCCTTGCTTCTTAGCATTTACTATAATTCTCCTCCTGGAGGCTGCTTATTGAAGTATAGTTTAATCTCCTTTGTCTAACAGCTGGTTCTGGCCAAGATGGCTGTTACACTGTCACAATGACTTAGCAGAGCAGGAGTAAGTCAGGGATTGGGAGGGAACCAGCCCTTCTCACTGAGAGGTCCTGTGTGGTGACTGAGGACGGGGGCCACTGCTGCAGCACACGGCTTCTTGAAGGACCGCAGGCCTGGAAGCAGTGCTGTGCTGTTACGGAAAGTATTCATGGCAGCAGAATTGAGATGTGGTTCTTCACATGTGGCCACAGTTTGATCCCTGTAACCTGGGGGTCTGCCTTACATGACAACGGGTCTCTGCAGGTGTGCCTGAGATAAGAGTGTTGAAGGGGGAAGACTGTCTTGGATTATTGAAGTGAGCCTAATCATATAACACAGGTCCTTCAAGCAGGGACTTCAGGTATGGCTGTCACTCATGAGAGACACATTAACATGGCTCTAAAGATAGAGGAGGGGTCACAAGCATTTCTAGCATTCTCCAGAAGCTGCAAAGGACAAGGGAACAGGTGCAACTTAGAACCTCTCCAGGAATAGAGCCTTGCCCTGGCAGCACTGTTATTTTATCTCTGAGGTTTACATTTCCACCTTCCAGAACCATCACACTTCACGTTTGTGTTGAGTTAAAGCCACTGATTTGTGGTAATTTGTAATAGCAGCCTCAGGAAACCAGGATACTATCAACTCTCATAACCAAAACGCTCTTATTTCTCTGCGTCCAGAGAAAATACTTATATGTCTCTCGACCAGCATCCACCCCTGAGTGTGCCTTTCAAATCTTCCTGTTAGCTCAAAATGGACTCCTTGAAATCCGAGGTTATGAACATAGCAAATAAGGAGTGTTGAAGAGCGAGACAGTGAAAATCCATCGAGCTCTCTAAGAGCACGTCAGCTTCAGTCTATTTTTCTAAGATCTCTGATTAAAGTCGGCTTCAGCTGCTGAGTCTGTCTAGACCTGTGACAATGTTGCATTATGTCAAGGGTAGAATAAATTATAAGTTTTCTCTCATGACCTTGTTATGGAGTATATTCTTCTATTATAGCACATCTTAAAATTGATTTCTTGTCATTTATTTCGGTTTTGTATAGGAGTCTGCAGAATTATGTGGCATGTTTTAAAGTAAGAAATGTATTCATGCCTTTCTTCTTTAAAAGAAGGGGGTAAGAATTTTTATATATGTGTAGTTTTATATATATATATATATATATATATGCTGGAAACTTAGGAATTTTATCCTGGTGACCTAAAATTTTACATTAGTGTTCATGAAGTAGTGTTCATTTCTTAAATGTGATAACACTCATTCAGATGTCAGCAACCTCGATGCATTATGTAGATTCAATAGACTTTAAGCCATCAAGAAGAATGTAGGATCATCTGGATTCCATACTGAGCAGAACAGGTTCAAACTACCATGGGACCCTTCATGAATCTGTGTGTCTTTAGCTTTAATTCCAGCTATAACAAACAAACCTTTTGTTTGTGTTCTTTTGAGGGCATTTTTTTTTTGTTCTCTAGAGTTTAGGAAATTCCTTTTTTTTTTCAAGTCAGACCTGAAGTCAAGTCAGTTTTCTGTGCTATATTCATCCGTTGGCTATTGTCTCAGCACTGCTACACTAACTTGGAAGGTCATTCTTGCTCATCTTGATTCCATTTTCTTCAAAGTGGGGAAGACTTATGTCACTGACTCTTTCCTCGACCTCAGTCTGAAAATAGCGATCCTGCCCCCAGGAATCTAAGAATGAGACTGAGAATGAGAGTTGTCTCCTCCGGTTTTATAATCCTCTCTAGGATTGGGATTAAAGACATGCACCACCCGGTTTCTATGGCAAGCTGGTGTGGCTACTGGGATTAAAGGTTTGTGTCACCACTGCTGGTCGGTAAAGCTGACCAGTGGAGCTGTTTTTTTCTCTGACCTTAGGCAAGCTTTATTTATTAAAATACAAATGAAATGCCACAGGGGTGGATGAATGGGAGAACACTGAGTCAAGGTCTTGCTATGTAGACCAGGCTGACCTCAGCTCTTGATATTTTTTCACTCCCATCTCCCTAGTACTGGGATCAGAGGTGTGTACCACCTCATCCAACCAGACTCTTCTCATTTAATTCTGCTTCTACAGCCCTGTCTTCCACACTGGAATAACAGATTCCAGATCTGGTTTTTAAAGGTGTGGATTTCTTATCTACGTGCCTCTAGTATGGCAATAAATTTGCTAGAATTTCTCCTTATGGAAATCCAAAGATTCATGTACCAGAATTTCCATGAATTTAGGACTATGCAGCTGATCCTTTTGTTGTTTTCTTGTTCTTGTCAAGGATTTCTTAGCTTAAAAAAGAAGAGGGTGGAATTAATAAAGAGGAGTGGAGCAAAGGTAGGAGTACTTCTTCCCACGTCCATGAGCCTGTGTGTAGGGGAACTCCTTTCCAGGTACTTACGTGATGCCAAGCTGGGTTGAATGCATTTTGTTGGGTACCCAGTGTGCACTTCCACCAGTAGTTTCCATCCCATAGGTCTTTCTGTACCCGTCTCCATACTCCAAGCCCCTGGAGAGCAGGGAACACGTTCTTTCACTCTTTACATCTCCACGGAGGAGCAGTGTCTAGCTCATTGGTGGCTTTCTTGAACATTAATTAAACTGAGCTGTCCAAATGGCAACACAGTAGTCAGGAAAGTCTGGTCGTGTGGACAACAGAAGCAGGTGGCACGTATAGCAAAGGAGTGGAATGGACGGGATTTTAGCCGTGCTGTTTCATTTGTGCTTAACAGACATCAAGCCGCTGAGAACAGGGGTGTAGCAGAAGTGAGCCAAGTGTTAGCTGAGCTACAATGCACCTGTTCAGTGGGATGTAATGCTGTGATTTTGCCATGGCTGCCGTGCACAGACTGTCAATGGAAAAAAGACAACTTGGTAGTGATTTGCCTGCCTGTATGGTCTCTAATGAAACACTACAGTGTTGAAACTTTGGGGAATCTTAAAACTCTTCCCCGGTGATCGAAATGCCCCCTGACTGTTTTGTAAGGAAGGAAACGGCAGCAGCCTTTGAGAAATGCTTTGATGCAGCGCCAACATGATCAGCGACTGTTAGCGTTAATTTTATTATAAGTTTCATTCTATTTTGGTACATAAGCCACATTTGTTCTCAATCATCACTGCTGGGCACAGATCAAGGTAATATGTTAATTAAGAACTGTCACAATTACTGGTTGATATAATAGATTAATATTTATCACTTTGGGCACTCTGTAGGATGTTGGCTACTGGTGTCAACTCAGGTGGCTTGTGCATCAGCGAGGTATGCGTAGCACGTCTCTGTGTTTTATGTTGTCACATAAAAGCTGCATGACCTTTTCTATGCCTTTTTTTTTTAAAGTTTGTAAAGCAAAATTGAGAATAACACACACAAAGATTTTTGATGTTCATGGGAAGATTAAGTAAAACTATGCCTCTAACAGCACAGAGAAAGGAACCTGCCATCTCCAATGATGGCTGATGTTGATTGCGCTGAATGTGGTCATTTATACAAAGTAGTTTAGGAGACATGCGGTGAGAACTCATCCCTGCCAATGGCTCCCTTTCAGGCAAATGAGCTCTGGATTTTGGCTGGCATATTGCTGTTAAAATTTTTCCAACCTTCTTTTCATATGGGATAACAGAGAGAGCAAACACAGAGAGAAAAATTTCCCTCTACTTCCTTCTTGATGCTTATTTAGAACATGCAGCATAATAGCTGGAGCTCCACCCTCCCTGCTGGGATATTACCACAGGGCCACATGGAGATGAGAAGAAATGTGGATCTTTACCTTTTTAACTGAGCTACTGTATCAATTCAGGATTACTTGTTCCAGACTGGAAAACCAAAGAAACTTCAGCTTCCTTACCTCAGTTACTATTAGTTTAATTATTTTCCTTGATAGGCTCATCAATCACCTTGATATGATTGTTTTTTAAAAACATAGTTTTTTTGAAAACATTGGACTAAGATTCTTTGCAAAGCTTCGATGTATCTGTTTTAGAAATGGAAATCAGCTGTGGAGGAAATTCTAAAATCAGGATGTCAATGTTGAGTCAATTGAAAACCACGTTTTCCCAAGAAGGCCACTTCAGTTCTAAGAATAGGTGGACGGGACGGGGAGGAGCCACACAGAAAGACTGGAAAGCGCAGTGGCCAGGGACCAGCTGAGTTTGGGGAGGAACACACTACAGAGTACCTACTTAGTTAAGAGCGAGCCTGCGACCCAGTGTCTTTCCGTTGTTTTTTCCTGAGTGTGTTAGCCTTCATCTCTGAGGCAAAAGGCCTGGTGTGTATGTGTTACTGGGTTCTGAGAATAGGACAGATCCTGTTTTTCATGCTGTTTACAGATGCGTGGCTCAGGCAGCTTGTGTTACTGACAAGGGGCACATTCCTGCTTTGTCAAAGATCTTCAAAGATCAGGGAGGGATGAGCTGTAGGCGACACAGAACAGGCAGTGTGGCTCAGTACAAACTGGCTGCCAACCATTGCCTGGCTATGGTGGAAATTAATCTCATTGAAAGACCAGAACAGCTTCGAAATGGGGGAGACAATTGGAGGGTTAATGTTATAAAACACTGGGGTATACTTGGTTGGAAATCGGTATAAATTCTGAAGGGCATAGAAGGTAGACCATCTGTTTTGCTTGTTTTCTCTTTTATTTTGCTTAGTTCCCTCACTCCGCCATCCAATATAATTAGCCTCAGAGTTTAAACAAAGAGGGAATCCAGTTGTGAAAGTTTCTCTTTCACAAGCAATCTGTCAGCCTCAACTTCAGCGACAGAGCCATCATTTGAACTTCTTTGCAGGTGAGTAATTTCTAATTTCAAGGAAACAATACCTCCAGTAAAAACAGACCAATGTGTTCCTTCCTCACTGGTCAGTTCTTCTTCCCATACATACGGAGAAATGATGTCTTCTCCCACAGTGAACACTGGGCAACTTTGAGAACTAAGAAATGACTCTTTGGGAATATTAAAATTTATAGGTAGATATGCCATGACTTAATTATAGGGTTACTGCAATACATTATAAGAATCTACCTAATTTATGGAACACCCTAGCTTAGCAACACAACACACCGTAGAGCACAGACATGAGCTCCCTCCCCCTCATGGTCATGTGACTGACTGGGAGAAGTGGTTCTCACTGATGCTTACTAGGGTCAGACCACATACTGAAAGTCCAGGAAAAGAGCCAGCTTTACAGTTAAAAGTTCTAGGGCCTAGAGTACAGCTCAACCCTTGCTTAGCATGCGTGACTCTCTGGGGTCAAGCCACAGCACTGCATAGACTGCCTGCAATGGCAGCGCTTGGGAGGTGGGGGCAGTCGTCCTTGCTCTGCAGTGTTGGAGGCCAAGTCTGTGACCCAGATCTTGCTACAGACAAGCAAGCAAGCAGAGACAAAGATGGTTTCTGTGACTTTTGGATCACAGTGAAGTGGCACAACTGTAGATCAGAACATCAAGCTGGGATCTGTCTGTCCTTACACATTTGCACAGTGTTAAGAATTAAACAGGTTGTCAAGGATAAGTCGTGTGGTTTCAAAAGTTCTGTGGCTGGCATTTTTTTTTTTGAACCCAGGAACCCTTTTTATTTTAAATGTTCCTCAGTATTTGAGTTCCCCAGGATAATGCCTTTTGTGATTGCGGTTTCTCATCATGAACTTGCTTTCCCAAGTTTTTACATGGAGTCTCTCATGTTCCAGACTGCTCTGTCAGAGTCGGCATGTTTGGAAATTCTGATTCCCTCATCCTTTTCACAGATGGGTCCTATATTCTGGATTGCTTTCTCAGACATACGTCACTCATTTGGTTCTTCAGGCCTGATGAAGAGCTATTTGGTAGGAAGCAGGGTTCAAGTTGCATCATTTCTTTCGGGAAGTTCCATTTGGAGCCAAGGATAATGAAGAGGAGAGAAGTAGTCTCTGTTGTCATTTTGCATGGGAATTATTAAAATGCTTTTATCGCCTGTGCCTTTCAAGGTTTTGAACAGCCTGTATTTTAAAGAGTTTTTACAGAATGAACTATAGACTCTTCATGCATGTGAGAGCTGCTCTGGAATCTTACAAACAGGCGTGTGATGTCTACATTTACTTGTCATCTAAACCGAGAGCATCTTTGGCTTGCCTGGTGGTTGCATATGATACAGAATTATGGTTATGAATAATGCACAAGGCTTTGTTGTCTCCTAGGCCTGACTATTTTGGATGCAGGGAGGGATTTCCACTGTGGTGCCCCAGATGTGCATTACACAGCTTTCTTTTGTAACAGCTGCTCTAGAATTATGCGAGCTCATTGGGAATAACCAGAGAAAACAGAAATCTGTGCTCCTTAGCTTTGTGAAAATACAGTCTCAGAACTTTCTCCAAGGATTGGCCCATCAAGCATTTTTTTTAAAAACACATATCATGATCTGGATCTGATTTAGATAGATTGGGCTGCATCGCAGATCCTTGGGCCCTTGATGCACATGTGTGAAAAAGAAGAATTTGATTCACCATCTGGATGAATAATACAAATATCTATAAAATAGGATAAAACACACCAATCACACAGAAGGGCTGCGTGAACTATATGTATCCACTAAGCAAGAAATATATGATGGTATTTTTAGTACTCCTCACTTTACAAGATAGTGACGTCTCTCATTTTTACTTAGATAAAGGATAAGGGTTTGTTTCAAGGACTATGTAAAAGTGGCTGTTCTTTAGTTCTAACTGCTAAGTCAGGCTTGGATCAGCTGGGACATAGATGCAGAACTCAGGGGACACAGACTATGGTAACACCTATTGACAAAAGTCTCTGAATTAGAGAAAATGGCTCATATTTGCAGAAATATAAGTATATATTTCCCTTCATTAGATTTGAGATGAGTTGGATATAGAAAAGAGGTAGAAAAGAGGAAACAAAAAGAGTTCCTAAGCTTTTGTTTGGACAATTGTATCTAGTTGTGTATTAAAATGAGGAAGCAATAGATTTGGGGTGTATACTAGACGGACGAAGGGTCCTCTGGCATCAAAGTGGATTCTTACAGAAATACTGTTGATATAAGATTCCACTACTAGGTGGAAATATTAAAAGAAGCTGGATTCAATCTGCCTATATGTGCTAGATTTTTTATCTTTCAGCATCCCAAATATTTGTGGAATTCTAGAACTTAAAAAATATTTTTGATTTTTTTGGAAAAGTATAGTGTATATGCAAGTCACTGAACACAGTATTTTTAAGATTAAAAAACTTATGATATTTGATTTCAAAATCCTGGGGTAGGATTTGACATGTTTCCAGATATAAATACATTTTCTTTATATTTACCAAATTATTTTTTAATAAGTCACTCTAGACACACTGGAAAGTTAAGCCAGCAAGTGCTGAATTAGATATAAAGAGCAGATGTAGCAGCCAGACCGCAGGAAGGTATTCATTTTTAATTTGCATTTCTAGTGGTACTTCTGATTATATTCCAGACCATTCCTACATCTGGAAATAAAGACAGAGGAAAGAGGGCTCTTTACACCACTGCTCCAAAAAAGCAAGCAACAAACACAAAACAAAACAAAAAGCTCAAACAACATGATCATAGTCACCATACATGGGTTTTCCTCACAAAGATTCTGTATTTGAATTGCTCCTTTCTATTCAATTAACTAGAGAAAA
>JAQHUG010000373.1:1456441-1475276 GCA_028555095.1 Dicrostonyx torquatus | reverse complement strand
CCTTGCCTGCCAAAGGCTTCTGATTGATAATAAAGAGCAGAATGACCAACAGTGAGGAAGTATAGGAAGGACTTCTGGGCAGGATGAATAAGTAGTAGTAGGAATTTAGGCTTGAGAGAAGGAAGAAGGAAAGGAAAAGAGATGCCAGGGAGAAGCCAGGGACCAACCAGACATGCATTGAGGAAACAGGAAAGTAGGACATACAGAATGAAAATAAGGTTTTGCTGAGGCAAAATGTAGATGAATAGAAACAAGTTAAATTAAGTTAAAAGAACTAGTCATTGTCCCGCTTAGCCTAAGCTAAGGCCAAGCTTTCACAATTAATAGTAAGCCTCCATGCTTTTTATCTGGGAACTGGTTGGCAGGAAATTCCAACTAGAACAGTCTCTCTTCAAGTCAATTGAAGTGAGACCCATTTTGGTAAAAGAAACACATGATTGCAGACATTCTTTTTTTCTTTATTTTTAGTTAGCACATAACAATAATGGGATTCATCATGATTTCTCATACATGTATCATTGCACTTTGTTCATATTTACATTTCCATATTAAAATCATTTTAAACTGTGTTTATTTTTTTCTTTTATACTTGGAAAGACTGTCTGAAAGTTTTCCCATCTAGTTTCATAGTTTGTGACCTCTTTGGAGTCACCTAGAGCATTTTGTTCATCAGTACTAATGGGTTGTGATCAATACAATATTTGATTTTGACTGCCAATCAAAATGAAGTACAGTTGAAAACCATGAATTGCATCATAGAAAATATGTTGGCAAAATGATACTTAAAAGCAAGAATGGGGGACTCCCAGGTGCCTGAAATGAGGTTGGATGCTCCAGGTGTGAAAAAGTGCTGGATCTTTGTGACTCACTTCACATCTGAGCTAGAATGTTTAAAGAGGTCTTTGCTCAATATCTGAGTACTGTGGTTGGAAGTGAGCTTTTCAGAAGAAGGCCAGCAGTAAAAAAAATGACACTGAAACACTAAGGTCTCCATGGATGGGTGTGAGGGCCATGCTTGGCCATTCATTCCCACCCTGGAGGCTCCACCTGCTTTGTTCTGCAACTGAAGACCAGCTCCATACAAACAGCTACAAAGTTCCCTTCCCCCACAGTCTCTGAGATCTGCTATTTATTTAACTTACACCCTTCTGACCATAAATAATACTTTGAAATTGTATCTCTCACCCTTTTGTTTTGAATAGCCTGTAGTATTTATAACTTTAAATATTTCTTCCCTGTTTATTTTTCTCTCACGCTGGGCCTGCATTTGTATACATATGAGACCCTTTTATCATGCTGCTTATGTCTTTTGTGTATTTTCCATTTCTTTGTACTCTTTGTGCTTCTAGAGTTCTTCATGGTCTTTCTTTCAGTCTTATAATTGTTCTTTTGCATATTTGCTGAATATCATACCCATTGACTTCGGTTTATTTTTTTTCCAAGTTTATAACACTTGTTTGATTCTTTTTCCAGTTATCTTGACAAATTCTTCATCTTCTCGTTCTCTTAATTTATCTAAAGACTCCACTATGCAATGAACCCAAAAAAAATACCAGACATACCAGAATTGAAGATTATAGATCTGTAAAAGCCCATCTCTATGCGTTCCAAAGAGTACATGACTGTGAGTTTGCATATGTATATATATATTGCATATATATATACATATATACATTTATAATATATATATATCTTCAATTCTGGTATGTCTGGTATTTTTTTGGGTTCATTGCATAGTGGAGTCATAATGTCATCATCCATCAGTGAAGATTCTTTACATCACCTGGATCAAGCAAAATAGCTGATCATTTCAATCCAATCCATGTTGAAAAAAAACCAAATTTCAACCCCCTCATCACCACCTTTTCATGTGTACATATATCTCAAAATGCAGCCAACGTCAACTGCCTCTGCTCTGGATTTCTGGATTGAGATTTTCCATGGTGGGGCTAGGTTTTCTGAGTCAAGTGAAATAAAGCAGAATCTTGGAGTCTCATTGTCATATAATATGAAGTTGAGGAGAGGTTGTCAAGCAAATAAGGTTCTACTAGTGCACTACATGAGATACTTTTATCTACCTGATTCCTCCATCTTCTTTCTACTTTGAGAGGTGTGGAATAAAGAACCATTTTTGTGTACCTTCCTTATAAATTCAAAGTTTGATGCTGCAAGCTAAATAGCCTTTGTAAAAATCATACATGCAAGAGCAATATATATATATATATATATATATATATATATATCCAGAGTCTTGTGCAGTGACTCGCAGGGGTTGGCTTTTAGAAGACAAAGCAGATCCGATTTTTATGCTGGTGGATCACTACTGCTTGTGAACTCTTGCTTTGTCTTCTAGGGCAAATGCAGGCCATTGGATAGTTTAGTGAGCTTCCACTACAGGGCCAAAGTATATTCCCTTAACCAGGTATTTTGAGTGTTGGAATATAAAGAAAGGTTGCTGCTTTGACTCACGTCTTTCTGTCAGGTCTACAGAACATGCTGTGGAACAGGAAAGCATCACTATCACGTAGCGCTCAGTCAGCAATACTTTGCTGGTTCAGCTTTCCTCACAGGACTGCTCTTGGGTGACTAGAACCACTTAATTCTAGAGAAGAACTGAAATTGTCTAGGGAATGGGAGGGAAGAGTCTCACTTGCCCAGTTCTCCTCCCTAGACACCAAGTCTCCACCAAGATATAATTTTAATTCTAAACTTTCCCAGGAGTGCGGAGGAGGCAGGACTTTTATCTGAAAGCATACCTTAGGGTTTTGGTTTCTTCTCCATCCTGTTCTCTTATACCTCTGAGGAATAATTTGTGCTTTTATCCTATATAGATTTGATTTTTTTCTTTCTTCTGAGCAAGCCTACCTTAAAAATATGTAGGAAGTGTTTTCTTGGTAAGAAAGAAAGGAGAAGTTAAACAGCAGTCATGGATTGAACAACAACAGTGCTTAGTAGCACATGTAATAGAGATGGAAAGAGACTAAATAGAAGGTGAAGGTGAATCTACTTAACAGAGCTTTGGCAAAGGAAGAAACTAAAATATTGGTGATAGGCTTCCTTACCGAAGAAAACATTTAGTGAAAAAGCAGCATGTTCTCAGGCTGGAGCAATCATACCCAGGGGAGGCTGTGATCTTTAACACCATGTTCTAGATAATGGATACTCATTAGGCTTCTAGAAGATGGGCAGAAACCAGTGGAGTTCCAGGTCAGGGTTTGTCTGAGTGCACTTCTTCAGTTGAAACAAATGTGGAACTAAAGGATGTTTTCTATTCCTAAGTATTACCGCAATAAGAAGCTCTAAAATCAGCCAGAGCAATACAAAATGGAAAATATCATTTTCCAGGAGAGAATGAAGGTTGCACTTTGCAGAGTTTATTCCACATACGGCCCCCAGGTGTCAGAATCAAAGGGGAAGCTTGTAATAAGAGCAAAGGTGGCAGATAGAAACACATATCGCCAAGAGGATTTAGTTGGCTTGCAATTATTGCAAATTTGCATAATGTTAGGATGTCTCATTTAAATGACCTGACCGGGGTGTAAGCGGGGAGATGACATGTGTGTTCCTGTCCTGGAAGGACAGGCAGTGCTATAAGCGGGGAGATGACATGCACAGGTGCGTGTTCTTGCCGTGGGGAGATGACGTGCATTGGTGCTTGTTCCTGTCCCAGAAGGACAGGCAGTGCTGTAAGCAAGGAGATGGCATGCATAGGTGTGTGCTGCTGTCCCGGAAGGACAGGCAGTGCTGTAAGTGGGGAGATGACATGCATAGGTGCATGCTGCTGTCCCAGAAGGACAGCAGTGCTGTCAGCTTTAGTTAGCACTTTCTTCTAAGTAAGTTTGTTATAAATCACGAAGTCTAAAAAAGTCTGTTACTTCTGCTGCAGGAGCTCCTTTCAGTCCTTCAGCCAATAGCCTTTAAGATACCAGCCTACTCGGGCATGGTCTCTTTTGCTTTAAAAAGCAGCAGTAGTCATGTGAGCTCTTTCTCTTGCCCGTGGCTCAGCTCTTCCTACCTGGGCAGATGGTGGGATCAGGTCTACTAGGTGTGCATGAGCAGGAGAGCATGGCGGATTCCTGCCACCATATACAGAAATGTTTCCAGGCTGCAAAGTGCTCTGTGAGACAAGTTTGGCTGCTTCATGGAAATGTCTGCTGGATGCTATGGGTCTGTAGGCTGAAGATGGATGCCCTAATGGTACAGAAAAACTTTGGGTGACTGTCCAGGAAGTAAGATGTCTCTGTCATTTCTAGAGTTTTGAAAGTTGCTTATAATGCACTTCCTGTTTACTTAAGTAATATTATCTCCCTCTGGAGTCTTTGAAAGAGTTGAATAATTTATAGATATAATTTTCCTTAGTTATGATCAAAGATAAAGTAGATATAAATATTGTAACTGTAATTCTTGCTTATAATTGATTTGTTATATATAATTTTACTATGTTAAAAGTTAAAGACTTCCTTTTTGTTTAAACAAAAAAAGAGGAAATAATGTGGGAGGTCCTTCTGTTTATGTGTTGCTTTAATTGGTTGAGTAAATAAACTGCATTAGCCTTTTGATAGGGCAGCACTTAGGTAGGCAGAGTAGACAGAACTGAATGCTGGGAAGAAGAGCAGAGGAAGAGCCACCATGGAGGTGCCAGAATCAGACATGCTGAATCTTTCCCAGTAAGTCACAATGTCGTGCTGAACACAGATTAACAAAAATGGGTTAAATCAAGATGTGAGAGTTAGCCAATAACAATCTAGAGATAATGGGCCAGGCAGTGATTTAATTAATACAATTTCATGTGTGGTTATTTTGGGTGTAAGCTAGCTGGGTGGGTGGGACAAACAAAGGGCCTGCTCTCCCTGTAACACTCATAATTTCAGTGTGTCTAGTCTTTGGTCACCTATTCTAATGCACTTGGGCAGAACATCATGGCACTTGAAGCAGACACCCACAAAGCTTCTTCATGAAGAATAGGAGACAGGAACACAGGATGGTGCCAGGGCAAGATATTATTTCGAAGACATGACTCCAATGACCTCCATCCTCCAACTATACCCTCCATTTTGTTCTTTACTACCTCCTGCTAGTGCCATTGTCTTATGAACCCATTAAAGGGTTTGTCTATTGATTGGTTTGGAGCCCTCCTGATCAAATATTCTCCCAGACATGTCCAGGGGTGTGCTATCCTAACCTCCCAGCTATTTCTCAATTTAAATTAAAGCAATTAAAAGTCACTATCACACTTGATACCCTGAATAGACTAAGATAAGAAAAATATTCTCAATATGTTTTGTTGCCTTCTGGTTCTGGGGTCTTGAAGTATCATGGTTGGGCACTGGAAGCATATTTCTTCCTGGGTTAGCTTTTCTGAGAGTTCAGAGGTTGCTTGTATTTTTATAATTTGTATGTAGAAAAATAATCTTGTCTAATAACTTTGTTTTTTTTCCAAAAGTGCATTTCATGGAAAACTAATTTTAATTTTGAGGTCTTGAAAGAACTGCAGAAAATTGCTAACAAGACTGGCCACAGTAGAAAGACAAGCCAGTTTCACAGTAAGAGACAGGATGGTGAGGAAGAAATGGTTTCGAGACAAAGACTGTAAGACTGTAGCCTGGGATCTCTGACTTTTAGCTTCTTTGAACTTTTTCTCACAGGACAACCAATTTTTACTTTGCACTAAAATGACCAGACATTTAAGTTAGAACATGACTGGGTTTGATTTGTGGTGAAATATTTTAGATGTTAAATTGTATGGGCTTATCAGAGGATTCAATTATAGAAGATTAAAGCCTTCTCAGGAGATTTAAAAAGGAACAAATTTACATTTAGTCTATGATGTTTATATTGTCGTATTGGCATTTTTAATGGTGTGTCCTGAGGTGGTCAGTCATTCAGTACCGTTGCAGCATCTCGGATGAACTGCGTTGTGTATGTCCAGACATTTAGAATCCTTTAGGTAGAATTCAGTGCTATTTTCTTAAAATCTGATAATAAACCTAGTTTTTAAAAATGTTTTCATCAAAAGAGAATTACACTTCTTGCATCCTTCTCTTTCCTAACTCCACCCCTACAGCTATCTTGCTTTTGAAACCCTTCCCATTGGCCCTCAAGTGGATAACCTCTTTTTCTTTAATTATTATTGTTAAATACATGTTTTTATTTGTGCATATGCAATCATAAATATACATACATATAACTAGCTAAATCTGTTTGTACATGTATACAGTTTCAGGTCTAATCACTGTACACTGGAAAACCAATAAAGGGGGTAGTCACTCCTGGGAGAGGCTAATTCTTTCTCCTAGCAGTCATTGGATGCCTATAGTTCTTTGTTTAGGGGTCAGGTCCCATGGAAATAAACCCCTTCCACATTAACATGACAATTGATATTCCTTTTGTCTTGGTCTTGTTTATGCAGCCATCACTAAGAGAGACACAGACTTCCTGGTATTCTGGCTTTTATAGTCTGTCTACCTCCCATTCTTTGATGTCCCTTGAGCCACAGATGCAGAATCTATGATGTGAAGGCTGGACTCCAGTGAACTGTTGATCTATGCATTGTGTCCAGTTATGATTTTCAGTAATAATCTCCATTTGCTGCAAAGAGAGACTTCATTAGCTATACTTATATGTGGGTAGAAGGGTAGAATTTAGAATATAGTAAGGAGTGATGCTTGTCTAACAAAGTGATGGCAGCAAATTCTTTCCTAAGGTCCATGACCTCACTAGCCCAAGGAATCCAGCTAAGTTTCTAGTACCAGGCATGGTTTTGTTCTTATTGAGTGGGCATTAAATCCAATTAGATGGTTGTTGGCTGCTACCAACATATGAGTGACTCTTATTGCACCTTTCTGCATATCTTGCCATGCCGGTAACTGCAGTTCATAGGTGTTACAGCTGGGTTGGAGTGTTTAACTGCTTCCTTTCCTAAGCAGCTTGTATAGCATTTTCTGGAATTGTGGAATCTAGACTTCAGGAAAGAGGCTTTCAAGTCAGATCCATTTCGTATCATCTGTCTTGTGTCACGTGTCTTGCATATGTGATGTCTTCAGCAATAGGGTTTTACTCTTAACCCCAGAGAGGCAACTAAAAGCTACATCAGTTGTCTATTGTTTTGGGAATCACTTGGAATTACCTTGAGTCATTCAAAATGAAGTTTCTTATGCCTGGTACTGGGATTTTTGTTAGTCTATGGTTTAAGGGAGCATTTGTCAAGCTTTACTGTAGTAGATGTTTCTGTCCTGTCTGGTCCCACAGCTGTTCAGTCCCAAAGAAGCACACAGGGGCTTATATTAATTATAAACTGTTTGGTCTATTAGTTCAGGCTTATTACTAACTACCTTTTACAATTTAAGCTAACCTATAATTCTTATCTATGTTTAGCCATGTGGTTTGGTTCCTTTTCTCAGTAAGGCATTCTCATCTTGCTTCCTCTGCCTCTGACTTACTACTGCATCTCTCTGCCTTTTCCCAGAATTCTCTCAGGCTGGTTGTCCTGCCTATACTTTCTGCCTGGTTACTGGCCAATCAGTGTTTATTAAATCAATATGAATGACAAATCTTTACAGTATACAAAAGCATTATTCCACAGCAGTTCCCCTTTACTTTCTTTTCAAATCAAGACCCTGAATCGATTCTCCTTTGTTTAGCTTTTGTCCTGACCATTGCTCATAACAACTTGTAACAGACATGCTAAGCAAAGAGAAATATCCATAATCCATTTTGGGGAATATGGGCATAGTTTTCTGGGATACTTCCTGCTGATTGGGGACACTGATAATCTTATGGGAACCCACAGAAAATTTAGGATATGGTCAAGTCCTGACTGGAGTAGTCTGTGAGGCTGGATCATCTCAGCCAGCAGCCTTGAAGCTGTTCAGGATGCAGAACTCAGAGGAAGCTGCAACAGAGGTGCTCTGAAACACTGCATCATCTGGGCCATCTGTTCCCACTGGAAAATTTTCAGGGAATCTTCCTCAATCAAACCTTATTTTCCTTTACCCAGAATAAATCCTCAGCCTCTCATTTCCCGTGGAAGCTAAAGCAAAACCTCTTCTCCAAAGTGACATATCTTTTGACTTAAATTTTGAAGTTAAGGCATTTTCAAAAGTGTAGAGGTTGAATTAATCCAGCAGCTTTTGTACTCATATGTCTTTTAGCAGCTATTTCTCCTTCCTTAGTAAGTCAAACAATTCAAAGACAACTCAATAACGTAAAGTATCCAGACTCTGGGCATTTCCCATCTTTACATGGCTTTTGTTTTTCTTACTCTATTTTTTTATTTTTATTTTTTAGTTTCTAGATTTTAGAGACCAGGTTTCTCTGTGTAACTTTGTCTGTCCTAGAACTCACTCTGTACACCAGAGTAACGTGAAACTCACAGAAATCTGCCTGCCTCTGGGATTAAAGGCGTGTATGTGCCACCACACTCAACTGCTATATTTCTTTTTTTTAAGGACTCTCTCTATCCTTTTTTTTTCTCTCCCAAGCCTACAAATATTTTTTAACATAATGTAAACCATTTAGATGTTTTTTTCCCCTCTCTGAATCTGTCTGTACTATTTAACTTTATCTTTTTCTGAGCACTTGAGTTTTAAATCTGCCAAGCAGCATGGCTAGGATTAAAGATGTGACTTTGGCGGCAGGTTCCACCCCATTCCTTAGCATTATGAGAGTCTAACTTTATGGTGGAGGTACACTCAGGAGCCATGTTTATTGCCACAACTCTGAGGAGTTTTAAGGTCCCTGCCACCACTAAGAAGCATGCCTTTGGCTGCTCATAAACACCATTTAAGTGGTGGCAGGGCTTTTTAAAAGAGCAGTGATGTTTTTGTGTCTAAAGCTGAGACAGGAAGCCTTTATTAAAGGAGCCATGCCTCTGCTTACCTCTAGCAAACAGAGCCTACCCTCAGAGAAAAGACAGTTACCAAGAAGCTGCACTAGACTCTTGTCTGTCTTGAATCCTTTTTTTTTTTCTTGGTTTTTTGAGATAGGGCTTCTCTGTGGCTTTGGAGCCTGCGCTGGAACTAGCTCTTGTAGACCAGGCTGGTCTCAAACTCACAAAGATCCACCTGCCTCCCGATTGCTGGGATTAAAGGCGTGCGCCACCACTGTCCGGCCCTTTTTTTTTTTTTTTTCAAAGCTTTCTCGGGCTTTATGTGGAAATTCTTGCTAAATGTTTAGGCATCATTTGCAGTCAGTGTTTCTGTTCTGCATGGTCTCACAGCTGTTCAGTTTATAAACTGTTTGGCCTATTATCCTAGGCTAGCTCTTACAACTTAAATTAACCCATAGTTCTTATCTATGTTTAGCCATGTGACTTGGTACCTTTTCTCATTAAGGCATTCTCATCTTGCTTCCTTTGCATCTTCCTGACTACTACATCTCTCTGCTTTTCCTCTTCCCAGAATTCTCTTAGTCTGGTTGCCCTGCCTATACTTCCTGCCTGGCTACTGACCAGTCAGCATTTTATTAAACCAATACAAATATAAAGGGGTCGAAGATGATATGAAGTGGGAAATGAAATGATTGGGAAGGGACTCTAACAGAAGAGGAGGGAAGTAAATCAACATAGAAGAACAGGGGAATTTGAGGGACAAACACCAAGGTTGTTTGATAAAGCTTCAATTGGTCATATTATTTTTATTTACCTAATGTTATAAGAAATATATGCAATTATATACATATGTAAATCCTAAATAATTTAGTGCTATTTATCAGTGTTCTCAAGATTCAAGATGAACCACTGCAGCCTTAATACAGTTTAGATCTCCTGTCAGAAAGTAATGATTCCCCTGCTTGGTAGTTCAACCCAATGTTTTAGTAAAACACATCCTGCTCAGAGTTCATTGTAGAGGGATTCACCACAGCAAGCCTCGTGATCTCCGGTCTCAAAGATGGGGGCGGGGAAGCTCTGGGTAAGTAGTTTGATCAGTAATTCACATTCCTGTTTGGAAGCAGATAATTTGTTGCCAGAGCTTTTTTTCTTTCCCCTCCTTTACCCTGGAATATTGAGAGACAACCATTGGGATCAACACACAAAACCATTCCCTGTGGTAGCTTTTTCAAGAATTAAATTCATGCAGGGCAGTGGTGGCACACGCCTTTAATCCCAGCACTCGTGAGGCAGAGGCAGGCGGATCTTTGTGAGTTCAAGACCAGCCTACAAGAGCTACCAGGTCTACAAGAGCTAGTTCCAGCGCAGGCTCCAAAGCCACAGAGAAACCCTGTCTCGAAAAACAAAACAAAACAAAACAAAACAAAAGAATTAAATACACAAGGAGAGAGTGTTGTCAAGGCCCAGAACACATTTTCCAGGTCTCTTTGTAACAAACATGATATTTTAATCTGCTTATTGCTACTTTTTTCACTGAATGAAAACTCAGAAAGAAGAGTGGTGGTATAGTCAGACTACAGTCTTCCACTATGACTTTGTTGAGCCCTCATCTTTCAGTTTGATTTTCTACATTGATTTACTGTATAAAGCTTGACTAATTTTTTCTACAACATATCATAGAAACAATCTGTCAGTTGTCCTTATTACCATTGTTTATGTTAACAATGCAGACAGGACCACACTGGTTTTCTGTTTTGAAGCAAAATGACTTAGAGAATATTAACATTAAGGTAGAACATTGATATTTATCCCTTCTGTTGATTTCTACATTAGTTACCTTTATTGTTAACCAGATACCTTCCAGAAAGAACTTCAGGGGGAAGGTTTCATTCTGACTCCTGGGTAAGAGACAACAGTCCCTCATAGATGGGAAGGTATGACAGTTGGATTCAGTCCATTGAGGCCGTTGACCTAATATCATAGTGCCAGGCAAAAAGTGGGTTGGGCTACATCCCTCAGAGATCCACCTCCAGTCACTGATCCCTGTTACCCATGCCTCCCAGAACAGTGCCAGTAGCTGCGGTCTGTGTTCACATAGAACCCAATGGTAGGGATGTCACACTCACAGAACAACTCTTCATTCATCTGAGAGTTTGATATCATTCACCTGCAGTGTCGCTCATATAAGCCATTCCTATAGTTGGTACACATACTAAGGCCATCGTTGTATGGTTTGTTCTTCATTAACTTTTACTTCTTTGAAAATGTTTGCACCTAAATGTTATAGACAACAAATCCTACATAAAATATAGATGATATAGTTGTTAGGGTTCGTTTTGAAGATTTTTTTGTCTCCTTTCCACCTAGACAGAAAGTTACTTTTTAAATTTTTTATATGGAAGAAAAATCACACCGTTAGGTTTTTATGTAACAGAGAGTTTTTGAAGTTGCTAAAAGGTACTTCTCATTCTCTTGTATGGATTACATGCTAGTTAGGGGATACTACATCTAAGGCATTTCTTGACTATTTTAAGTGCCATAGTTTTACATAAGTTTATAATAATATATTTCTATAACCCCTTATTTGTAATATTGAAATTAAAATAAAGATTCAAAGCTGAGCTTTAGTAGGTTCATAAAATCCTTATATTTATTTGACATATGGTGAGACAATCAAATAAATTTAAATAAAAGATGTTGTCTTAACTCTAACTGAATTATTTTTTTCTATTGTGTGACAGAAGCCAGGCCCCTTAGTACAGCAATATTTGATTCTAAGTTCTCATCTTCACATTTTCAGTCGTGTTTCCTAAAACTGGGTGCAAGTCACTTTCAAAGTATAATACTTCATTAGTTAGCCAACCACAGTTGTCTCCTCTATTCTTGAAAGACTAGCAGATCAACTACATCCTTGGAGATGTCTGCTGGGTTTACCTTTAAGGATGTGAAAAAGAAATATTTCAAAGGCATCACCACCCAGGAATTGATAAATCTTCTTTTCTACCAAAGACAAGGTCAAAACTTAACATAGCCTTGTCAGCTACTTCTTATGTTTCCAGTGTAAAATAAGAAAATATATGTGAAACAGCATGGATCTGTGCAAGTCATGAACAAAGCATTTACTTGGGAGTGTCCTTGTTTTTGTTGAGAGCATGAGCCTCAATATTGGGCATTTGTCTTTATGAAAAGAGTCAGTCTGAGAGTAAGACATGGTTTTGCATCTAATGGTTTCAAATGAGAATCACTCTCTTGATTTTATTCATTTTAATGGGTTTTGAAATAATCATTGGAAAGTGGATCACAGCTGTAAGTGCCAAGATGCAATTTGGTCAAAGAAACTGTTCAGCTTTCATCCTGTAATCAGAGCTGACAGTCTCAGAAACAGAAAGAGCTCATGTTTGCTGATGAGCACTAATAGAAGCCACCAACAGAGTTCAAATAGCCATTTAATGCAGGAGGCCATCTGGAGAGCTATTTAAGATCAGCCTCCCAGAAGAGAGGTTAATGGTGAACCTTGTGTATAAATCTCTACCTCCATTTATTTTCCCTCCTTGTGGTGACAATATCACATAGGTCTTTTCCATTGATGTGAGTATTACTGAAAACCCAGGCAACAGAAGTGACTACAGAATTCCAAATTTGGACAAACTAGAGAGAAGATGCTTTTCTCAGTCCCATAGAGCACTGGGAGAGAGCGCACTGTTTTCAGGAAGACTTCCTATTTGCATAGCATAGGAGCAGACTTGGGAAGGCATAGGGGATGGCATCTGATAGAGAGCTGCCAAAACTCTAGTGTGTATATTTTAAAAGTGCTGTAAGAAATGTAGTTCAGTTTTGGCATCAGTATGATGACAAATACAATGACAAGTATGGCTTAAAGGCTAGAGGTTTAAATTTTGGGAATCAAACAGATTTGAATTCAAATCCAGTCTTGACTGGTCTCTTAGTTGCGCAACCTTTCAGAAATCAACTCTACTTTTCTTTCTTCATCTATAAGATAGGAATGGATTGGCAGTCCTTTTTATTTTCCTATCATGAGACAAAAATTAAGACAATGTATGGAAAGTTTTAGCACTATTTTTAGGACACAGCAAGAATGCAGTAGCTGCAATAATGATATTATCAATATCATTATTAATAAAAATACTGAGAGCAATAAGGATCATGAAAGTGTTGGAGAAAGAATGTGATTTTAGGGGCAGCAAGCTTCAGGGTACTGTGTGATGCCAGGATAAGAGGCAAAAGAGTGACTCAAATAAAATTGGCGGTTGGGGTTGATATTAGATAGTTCTGAATCTTCTTCCTTCATTATCATCTCTGGCAACAGTGTATTCTGAGGCAGATAACGTGGTACCCTGTTGCTGAGAAACTAAAATATTGGAAGGGATGGATTTTGTATGACATTATTTTCAGGAAGATGCCCTGTTCTCAATTCCTTCTCATTTCTGGTCTCTTTTTGTTTTCCTTTTGTGTGTATGTGTGTGTGTGTGTGTGTGTAACTAAACTAAACTCAATTTTTTTCCTTACCTACTAAAAGTGAAAGAAGATTTATGGAACTTGGGAACATACATCTTATTATTTGAGGTCTTTACTGCAGGTACTATTTATCATTCAGCATACATAAAAGTTGGCACATTTTCAAGAGAATTCTGTAGTTTTCACTTTTTTACTTTTGTGTAGGATACATCCGAGGATCAAGGGGAAGCTCTAACAAGCAGCTGTGTTTTTGTTTTGCAGCAGGACCACCACATGAAGAATTAATATAATGCTATATGCTTACTATTTTGGCAATCATTAAAAAATAATTTCTCTCAAAGATGTTGATGATGCAGGAGTACTTACTCTGATGATTTCATAGCATATCTCTTTCCTTCAAAGGATATAATGTAACAATTTGTAAAGGAGTTGAATGAAAGTAATTTGGGAAACAGGAAGTACAGAAAAAAAAGTCCAGGTTTTTTGTTTGTTTGTTTTTAGAGTAAAAACAAATAAAGAAAATAAGCAACAGTCACTGAGATTCAGTGAAGTACAGATGTTTGGGAGACCGAAGACATACCAAGGTAGATACCAGGCCTTTTGGTTCTTGTCTGTTCTAGTTTTATAACCTGTTGCTGTGATAAACATATGACCAAACACGGTTGGTTTCTCCTACAACTCCAAGGCAATAGTCCATACGGAGGAATTCGAGGCAGGAACTAAAGCAGAGACCATGGAGGGACACTGGCTTGCTTTCCATGCTTACCTCTTTCTACAGCTCAGACCCAGCTATCCAGAGATGGTACTGCCTCTAGTGGGGTGGGCTCTCCGACATCATGACTCCCATGTGGGGAAATATATTTTCCTCATATTGCATCCAGCGAACTTTGTAATTTTGTACTTTCTGTCCACATGGGTACTCTACTGTGGAAGCTGACTTTGTCACCTATTATTCTCATCCTTGACCCTCTAAAGACTAAGACACCCTTTTCTAGCCCCTAAGAGAGTTGTTGACTGATAGCTCTGGACTGGGTTTTCTTCTTTTTTGGGAGAGGGGGTTCTATCTAGGACCCTCTAAGAGATCCACTCTGTCCAAACTTCTGCCTCTTCCTTAGGGTAACCTGTACCCTGTTCAATGGATGGTAGAAAGTTTTGGCTCCTTGCCTACATTTTAGACAATTCTTAAGGATCAGCCCATTTCCAGATGAACTCCTATAAAGTAGGAGTATAAAGGTATAAAGTAGCCATGTGCCATCTTTCTCTATGGATAGGCGATTGTCTTTGTCCACTCATTTAAAGGTTGTTTCTTCATTTAATACATTGTGAAATGATTTTAAATAAAGAGGCCATCTTTGCCTGTTTTTATTACTAAGGATTCCATTCCATTAACATATGGATCTATTCTTGGGCAAATGTTACACTTTTAAGTTTCTCTGAAATCATGATGTGTTGATCTGACAGATTTATTTTGTCAAACAAAATATGTTCCTTTTAAAAAATATATAGGTAATTGTGTTCACTTTGGTAGCATGTCTACTCAATCTGGAGCAATACAGAGATTAGCATGGCCCTTGCACAAGGAAGACATGGCAATTTCTGAAGTATTTGATATTTTAAAATAAATAAATGAATAAATAAAATGCAGGTAATTCATTCTTAGCATTTTCACCTTTATATGTTTTGAAACAAGATTTTCAGGCTCAACAAAATCATTTGTAATTTTTCTAGGGTTGGGTTAATTTTTACATTGTGGTTTGGGGGGAAAGACTGCCTTTTAAACTTTGGGTATCCTAATCTATACACATGGCTTATATTTGCACATAGTCTAGTCTTTAATTTGTATCAATAAGATTTTCATAACTGTCTGCATTGAGTTATCGGACATCTATTAGTGGATTTATCCTTAATATTCCTTATATTTATTTTGATATAAATGCTAACTATTTTAATGGATTTCAGAGGATGGTGTGTTCTTATGTGATAGAGGAGGCAGATATCTCTAGAGGTCTTTCTGAGCAGACTGTCTCTGAGGATGAAAACTTTGGATATCAGAATATGGAGCTCATTTTGTTACATGGACCAACTGCACTTTGTCCTACAGTTTTAATATATACTAAAGACCTTGCTTTTAATGAATTCACACATTGGACTTGAAGCTAACTAACAAGACTGTTAGGGGACAAAGGTACTTGCTACTGGGCCTGATGACCTGGGTTGGTTACCAGGATGCACACAGTGAGCATCTTTGGAGACAGCTGACTCCCAAAGGTTGATCCTGACCTTTACATGTGCCCTCTCCTACAAACAAACAAATGTAATAAAATATTTTAAAAATAGATTTTAGCTGGCTTCCACATGTGACCTCCTCCACAAATGAACAAATCAATACATGTAAAAATATTTTAAAGATAAATTTTAGCTTTTGATTTTACTTACATATAGAAACATAATTTTTTCTTCTATGTTTTTATCTTACATTAACAACCATGATAAACTTGATTATTACAACTCATTTGTTAAAAACTAGTGGTTTCTTTGCAGTTTTTTTTTGTGGCCTTGATGTACACCTAATTCATTATGGATAATAAAGTTTTTAATTTTTATTTTCCAGTCATTGCCTTCTTTAGATATGTTAGTGTCCACTTTGTCTTATTCTTGTTTGCAAAAGGAAAGTTATAGATTTTCTACTGCTTAAGTGATGTTGGAATTTAATTTTTATAGATAATTGTGGTGGATAACTTTGTCCATTTATATTTATTTGTCATTTTCCATTTGCTTCTGGGCCTTGAAGGCTGATTTATGTGGACATCAATCATATTCCTTTGCTCCTGGATTCCAACTGGGTTCAACCATTAGCAGGCTGGTATATTTCCTTTGGAGCATCTTCTTTCTGGGGATGAATCTCCCTTGTTATTCCAGAGTGCAAGCAGACTAGTGTGCCACGAGTGGATAAGGGTAAAAGGAGTCCCCTGAAGATGACTTTAGAAGGATATAACTGAGACAGACAAATTGAACTAGATGTCTCTGGGCATTACGGAGGTATAAGAATTGCTAAGGCATTTTAAAAATTACTGTTAGTATTAATGCTTCTTTACATTTATAACTGTAAATACCCCTTCTGTTATTTTCCTGTAAATAAACAAGGCACTGGGGATGGATCAATTTGACTCCCTAATTAGCAGTTATTGAACTCTGTCTTGCTCCCTGGGTTGCCTTGATCAAAAGGACTATCAATGTACTGGCCAGCTGGCCTACCCTTATGCCAAGATGAGTCATCTGGAATGCTCCACAGCTGCCTTGAAACGATTATGCAGAAGATTGAAGTTGATTGCCCTGGCACTTGAAGCCACTACCCCAGCCAGGGCTGTTAGAAACAGTTGTGTAGCAGAGGCTTTGCAACCATAAACCTCAGGAAACCCTTTCACCTCCATCAGAGGTGGAGCAAGTCTCCTGGTGGGAGGCCTACTGTAATTGGTACTAGGGAAAGAGGCCATAACTGGACCAAAGCACAAGCATTAATGACTCCGAGTGGTGTTTAAATTTGAGGCTGTGATAGGTCCAAAGAAGTGTATGATTGGTCTAAACACCCCCCCTTACAGGCTGTAGAGGCGGGCATTTAGGTTCATTGAGACACTTGTGTGTTGCAATGTCAGGTCTCATAGAGATTTTCCAAGACCACCTTCAGTATTGTGGGTAACAGAAAGTAAGCAAGTTCACTCAGCTTAATGGCAGCTTGTTAGGTGAAAAAGTGACAAACTCCACAGCCGCTTGATAGCTGAGGACCCTGGATGTGATTCACGCGTAGACGAGACACTTCTTAGTTTTACACCCTCAACACTGGGTTCCCGTACAGCTCACCTTACATTCTTAAATCCTGGGAGCCCAGTTCCAAGCACAGAAAATCTGCAACCACGGCTTGATAGGTAAAGAGATTTCAGCAGCCTTAGAGATGGTCCAGGATGTTCAAACTTGGCTTCTTGCCAAACATTGGTATCCCAGACGATTGAGTTTTCGTGCAGCATCCATTTTCTTAGCCCTGGCTTCCACGTGTAGACTGTCAGGCATTGTAGTTTGATAGCTGAAAAGCTAACGATGGGTCCCACCCACTAGTGACCCTTTATGCCCAGGAATCCTGCCTGCAGCATATGTTTACACCTGAGTGGTCCTGGTCACGCCCAGCACCCAGTTTCTAAGCATCCTGCTACCTGGCTCTCATCCCAGTTTCAGAGTGCAGTCCTGACATAGGCAGGCACCCTAAGTCCGTTCTTCCTGTAGCCAGCTGCGGGGCAACTGAAGAACCAGCTAAACGGTTGAAGGGCAGTAAGGAGAAAAAACTAGAGGAAACAACCCGAAGTTCCTTCCTAGAAAGAAGAGCCCTTAGATATTCAGGGGCGAGGGTTCCAGGAATAAGCAGGCTGAGAGCTGTTACAGTAGCTGCTGCAAGCGCCAAGGGTCCCAACACCCGCTGCCTGAATGGAGGCTACCACATTAGAGAGTGTCATTTGCTGTCCCTTGAGTCTACTGCTGCCACTGCCATCTCCAACTTTAGAGGGAAATGAAAGTCCAGTATTTGCAGCCCTCCCTGCCTCACTGTGATTTCTACAGAAGCAGAAGCAAGATTGCTGGCTCAGTGAACCGCTGATGAGACACTCTCAACTTTAGAGAAATTTAATTATAAAATACGCAATCTATGCACATTGTTGCTTTGAAGGACCCCAGAGACCTGGGTGCTTTCGACCCACCGTCAAGACGCAAGACACCAGCTGGATGCAAAATGCAAGAGGGTTTATTTTCTCAGACCTGAGGATGCTGCAACATTCGAGAAGCTGAGCATGCCCCTTAAGTCTAGAGCTATTATTTATATTCTACAAGAAGAGATATATGATTATATAGTTTCTATTAGCTACTTTAATTGAAGCAAGGAAAAAGTTCAGTCATGTCAGCTTTGTCCTTGTCTAGGTACATCTGGTGTTCTCTATTCATCCTTTATCTCTTTGTTAGCTAGGCCCGACCTTCAGACTATCGGCTTACTGTTTCCGTGGGTCCAAGTGGCCTTGCCTTCAGATACCAAGCCACCTGGCATCCTGCTTATGCTGGCAGGGAATCTTGGCCGATATCCTTATTTTGGGCTTGAGAAAAGGGGGGTCATGGTGTTACCGCTGCTGTTAACCCATTTCAGCTTCAGTATTATAGCTTTGGAAATGTCAATAATTATTTCCTTAAGCCGTGCGCAGTAAAGCCACTCTTCTAAATGACACGGAGTAATTCTTTGTCATCAGAATGAATGAAGTGAGTTTCTTCCATTGGTCTGAATGCTACAGTTTTAATAAAAGTTTTTTTTTATTGTTAAAAGAAAAATTTACATTTACTCCCCTTGTTCCCGGTCCTCCCGCTCCCCCACTACCCCACCAACCTCCCCCTGCTTCCTTAAGATGGGGCAGGATACCCTGCCCTATGGGAAGCCCAAGGCCCTCCCCCCTCCATCTCAGTCTAGGAAGATGTACATCCATATAGAATAAGTTCCCAAAAAGC
>JAQHUG010000373.1:1436167-1454081 GCA_028555095.1 Dicrostonyx torquatus | reverse complement strand
ATCATATCGTCTGCAAATAACGAAAGTTTGACTTCTTCCTTTCCAATTCGAATCCCCTTGATCTCCTTATGTTGTCTTATAGCTATTGCTAAAACTTCAAGCACTATATTAAAGAGATATGGAGAGAGTGGACAGCCTTGTTTTTCAAGATTTTCTGAGTTCTCTCTTTGTCTAGGTTGTTTGTATGTGAAATGCAAGCAAATATTTAATTAATATAATTAAACTATAATTATATTAATGTAAAACAATGTGCTGTATGTAGTAAAACATTTACCAAAACATTTAAAGACTGGTTCACTTGGGCTCACAGTTAAAAGAAATGCAGTTAGTGTGGTGGGGAAGACACGGCAGTGGGAATTTGGTTGATGCTGCTGACCAGGCAATGGAGAAAGGGCATATCTCTGCTCAGCCTGCTTTCTCCCTTTCAATCCTTTTATTTAGTCTGGTATCTCAACCTGGGATGGTGCCGCTCACATGCAGGGTCTCCCTTCCTTTCTCAAACAAGCTTGGAAACGCACCTCATTAATGCCTTAGACATTTCTTAATCCAGTTAGTTGTAGAATAGAAATTATCCATCACCTGTAGTTAAGACACAAAATATAGCTCTGTAACTGGAAAAAAACCAGCGAATTATAGTTAGCAAAAGGAAAACAATTTTTTTCAGTTATATTTCCTGTAGCCAATTCTTGAGTTGTTTTGTTTCTGTTTGGTTGCTTCAAACCCGATCCTCCCACTGGAGAACTCTCTTTATCCTTAGGGCTGCTTATAAAGCAATTGTGCCTTCGTAAGAACAGGTTCTGATATATGTAGTCGCTCTCCAAAGCCAGGGAAAATAGCACAGTGGATTGGTTCATCATCAGAGGAGATGGCTGTGTTGGGATGCGGTAGCTGAGCTGGGGCACATCTGTGTGTCCCTTGGAGATGTGGTGGCTCACCTGTGCCTCCCCGCCTTAATCCCGTGGAGCTCTTTGCTGCACAGGTGTTATGAAAAGAACAAATATGGGAGCCATTGTGAGGGTGCGATTCTGGAGAGTAGGCCTCTTTGCTGCAGAGTTTTTTATATTTGCGATTATAGGAGTGATGCCAGTGTATTTTGACAATTATCATTGCAGTTCCTCCATGCCATATTACCTGAAATGGGCTTGTGTGTAGCTGTGAGAGAAGTCTATGTGTGCTATAGCCAGTTTGTATTTTTATACTGAATATGGGAAATGATGCTGCTTGTTTTCCTAAGTTGCTTATGCTGGGAGGAATTGCTGCGTCTGGTTGTGAGTATCATCCTCGAGTCAGGCATGATTTGGTTATCTGTGTTTATCAGGACTTTCTCAGTAATCAATATCATCAGAATGACTGTGATGCAGACGTCTCATCCTGAAACGGGATGAAACAAAGCAACTTAGTCTGATTAAACTGAGCCAGGAGGCAGGGGAGCTAAGCTGGTGTTACACACTGAAAACGATGAGATGTTTGCTTAGGTGCCTCCATCACCAAAGAGTGTGGGTGCAAAGCATAAGCTGCCGGCAAGTTTTGCTTCCGGGCTAGAGGGTGTTTGTGTTAATCATTGGGATTCTGGGATCAGTGCATCGCTGTATTACTAATTGGGAATTTTATCTTCTGACACCTGATACCTGTCTCTGTGTCTCTGTGCTGTTTGTATTCTCCTTGCTTGGGTCTTTCTTTTCTTAACTTTTTATTAATTATCTATTCCAAAATCAGCAAGACTTAAGGAGACAAATGAGGAGTGACTCTTGTCTACAGTTAGTCTACAGAGACAAAGCTGCCAGATTCACACAGGAAGGTGAAGGTCTAAACCCTAAGTGAAAATAAAAATTAAAATAGAAAGAATCCCTTGGGAAAAAGTCATTTTTAAGAGGGGCTATGATCAAATCTTACAAAATATTCTCTTTTAGAGGCATTTGCAAGTAGTCTGAGCAGAGAAGCTGGGGTCAGGTGGGGGTGGATTAACCACTGGAAAACTGTCTCCATTAGTTAACTTTTAAAGCCTTGGCAAGATGTCATTTTAAAGTCCAATAAAACTGGAACTATGAATCTTGCATAGTTAGCAATCATACTGCCTTGATGTGTGGACTCATTTACGACAGTATTATTTTCCAGTTACTCAAAGTCTAGACAATCCCTAGAAACCCTTAGGAAATGTGTTTCAGGATTTACTCTCCCAGTTATTCTTCCTCTTTCTAGTAATTTCTACTTTTATCTCATATACTTCAAGGTTTAAAGTTCTAGCTTCTTCATATGAGAGTAAAAATGTAGTGTTTGTCTACCTGTGTTTGGCCAGTCTACTTCTTATGATGGTCTATAGTTTTAATCTGTTGGGCTGTTAATGATGAAATTTCCTGTTTTAAATAGTACTATAAATCCAGTATTTTCTTTATCCATTCATTGAAGGACACCAAAGTTGATTCAATGTTTTAGTTACTGTAAGTAATGGTCAAACAAATGCATGAGTGCTGGTTTTGTGGTATATGTGGTTCAGATTTTAGGTCTTTTTTTAAAATTTTAATTTAGCTTTTTATTTTTATAAGCATATGTTTATTGTACAAAATAATGTCTACTATTGTGATTTTTCAAACATGTGAATAACATTTACACATTGATCATGTTTATAATGCCTATTATTCTTTTATTCTTTCTCCTGGTGATACCTGTCTTTTTCTTATCCTTTATCCCTAATTTTAAAAGATGCTAGACTTGTCTTTCTGAATCTAATTTATTCTACTTATCATGATGATCTCCGGTCCACCTATGCCCTAGCATGGTAAGCATTGGTATGCAAGGATCTCTACTGAGGGTGTCTTTGATTCCTCTGGCTATCTCCCCAGAAGTTGTGTAGGTGGATCATATAGTAGTTCCAGTTTTAGTGTTTTGTTTTTTTTGAGGAATCTCTAGGCTGATTTCTATCTTAACTGTGCTCAATTGCATTTCCGCCAACAATGCTCTCTCACTCTTGCTAAACGGTGTTACTTTCTTTTTTCTTGGTCAGAACTATTCTGACTGGGGCCAAACAGAATCTCAAAGTACTATTGATTTGTATTTCCCTATGACTAAAGGTGTTGAATGTCTTGACATGTAGTTATCGGGTATTGGTACTTCTTTTAAAAATTGTATAGTTCACTTGTACATTTGCTGGTTGCGTCACTAAGTTTTTGGTGTCCCTCCGAAGATGAATTATGTTGTAGACTGTCTGTTCCCTCTTCTTTTGTTATTAAAACACTTTCATGTTTGGCTCCATCTTATTTGTCAATTCTATCATTTTCCACAGTTTCTGCGTCCTGTTTGAAGACCATTTCCTATGCTTTCAAGTATTTCTCCTATGTTTTCTAGTTGTACCTGTGGCTGACTGACATTTGCAAACTTGATTTACTTTGAGATGATTTTAGTGCAGGATGAGAGGTAGCCTAATTCTAATCCCCTAGAAAAAGACGTCCAGCTTCCTTGCGCCTGTTCAAGAAACTATGTCCAACATATGTTTTGTTGAGAAACAGACAGCTGTAGATTGTTGAATTTGTTTCTGGATCCTCTATTCCATTCATTGGTCTACATTTCTGTTTTTATGTTGGTACCATGTGTGTTTTATTACTATGAGTCTAGGATACTTTGAATTCAGGTGTTGTGATACAAGTATTGATCTTATTTTTACAAGTTGGAGCTGCTTGGGATCCTTTGTTCTTCTATACAAATCTTACGGTGATTTCTTTTCTAGTTTTAAAGAATGCCATTGGAATTTTGTTGGTGATTGCATTGAAATTGTTGATTAATTTAGGCAATATAGGCATTTTTAACAGTATTAATTCTTCCAAAGATGAATTAATATGTCACGTCATCATTAACATTTTATATATCTTTCTGGATGTTTATTAGTACGTACAATAATATTTTCGAGTCTATTTTGAATGGGATTTCTTTATTTACTTTCTCTCAGCAGTTTCATTATTTGTAGTACATATACATAATGGAATTTTTTCTCAGCTATAAAGAAAAACTGAAATTATGAAAAGTTCGAGGAAAATAGATGAAGCCAAAGTATAAAGTGAGGTGACACATTTGAAAAGATAAACCCTCATGTTTTCTCTCATATGTGATCCTAGTTTGTAATTACACATGAATGTATATAAATGGATTCAAGTGTGGGTAAAGTATAAAACATCTAGAAAAAGAACTACAAGAGGCTAGAAAGAGGTGCAAAGGAAGAGCAGGTGCATAAAGAACAGGTGACATGAACGCTAACAAGAGGATGAGCTGAGGAAGGATATGAGGGGAGTGGAGGCTTGCGAAAACGTGAACGGAGAGCAACTCTAATATATTTCAATTTGAAAATAACATCATTCCAGGCATGAAGGTCACAGCATAGACCTATCATCCCAGCACCTGGGAGGCAGAGGCAGAGGCAGAGGCAGGAAGATTTCTGTGAGTAAAATGACAGCCTGGTTTACATAGCAAGTTCTGGATCAGCTAGAGCTACATAGTTAAGACCTTATCTAAAAGAAAAAATAAAGAAAAGAAAATAACATCATCATATACAATATTTTGTGTGCTAATTTAAAAATTAAAATCTATTGGATTTTATTTTTGAAGTTTTTACTAGGTCTAAACGTCATGAAGTTGGAATCTTGAGGGTCTTAGTCTATGATCATATTTTCTGCAGAAAGCAATAATTGGATTTCTTTCTTTCCTGTTTATATCCCTTTCTCTTTTCTCCCTTGATTTAGTATACTATCTAAAATTTCAAGAATTGCATTGAATGACAGCAGTAATATGGCAATCCTTGTCATAGTTCTTTTTCCCTCTTTTTTATTGTTTTTATTGTGCTATACATTTTTCTCTGCTCTCCTCCCTTCTATCCTTTTCCCCTTCTACACTCTCCTGTGACCTCCATGCTCCCAATTTACTCAGGAGATCTTGTCTTTTTCTCCTTCCTTTGTAGATCCATGTATGTCTCTTTTAGGGTCCTCTTTGTTGTCTAGATTCTCTGGGTTTGTGGATTGTAGGCTGTTTTTTTTTTTGCTTTATGTCTAAAAGTCACTTATGAGTGAGTACATATTATATTTGTCTTTCTGAGTCTGGATTACCTCACTCAATATATTTTTCTAGATCCATTCTATTAAATGCAAATTTCAAGATGTCATTATTTTTTTACTTCTGAGTAGTACTCCATTGTGTAAATGTACCACATTTTCTTTATCCATTCATTGGTTGAGGGGCATCAAAGTTGTTTTCAGGTTCTGGCTATAATGACATATGAATGAATGTCCCCTGCTCCTGCTGATCTTTCTATGTCTAGTTGGACAGTCAACTCATGGAATACAAAAAAACCTGACAAATAATCCACCCTTCCTTCTTTTGTATTGTCTACAGATAGTACAAAAGTGGTCATGGCTTGGAACTGGAGGTTGTTGGGATATATTCATTTTCCTGCTTTGTACCAGGTATCAGAGAATCAATTTCCTCTTGCTTCATGGGCCAGACTAACTGGAACAACCGGTCTGGTCTACACAGGGGATGGGGCAACAAGCAGTAAGAATGAAGACAACGAAGAGCTGTATTTTCTTGAGGGCCAGTTCCCGTTCACAATCCAGAGCTGTAGAACTTCCTGGCCCTCCTTAATTGGCTGATTGAGCTATGCAGCAAACGTAAGCTCGACCGCCTTGCATCATCTATGGACTGAATCCCAGTATGCATATTTATTTCATAAGCTAGATTCAGAGGCACTGTTTTGGGCCACAAGGTAGAAGCTGGCTAGAACAGAATGCCAATATTGCTGTGAGATTCCAGGGAAAGAAAGATAAAGGAATTTATGTTTTTCCAAAGTGCCCAGCTTGGCGGTGACGGTTAGATGGCTCTCAGTTACAGCACTGTGTTTTTACATGAGCAACCCAGAATGTTTCGTAAGCAAAGGCTTTCTCCACAGCACAGGGATGGTCTAAGTCCAGGCTGCTTTTGTGTTTGACATCTGTTTCTGTGCCAGTTTTACCCATTACATCTTTCTCTGCTTCCCTATCTGTAAGCCCTCCCCTCTGCGGTGCTGCCCATCTGCCACAGCCTGAGAGGTGATATCTTGTTTCTCATGCTCTGTTTCAATAACTGGAGTCTCTTCAAGCACTTGTTTGTCCAGGACTAAACTTGAGCATGTTCCCTCAGGCACCCACATTGCTGTTTTTCAGCTGTTCCAATTCTGAGTCACAGAAACTGGGAGGTGCTGCTTGCCTTTAATCTGCCACAGTCGCCTTTCTATTCTAATATTTTGAGCAGTCATACTGTTCTCTAAAATGGTTATAGTTGAATAACCTTCATTGAAAATACTTCTGATAGCCTCTAAGAATTTAACGCAACACCCTTTTCCGTTATAACAGTGAGTGACTCTACACCTGTATTAGATGATTTTCTGTTGCCATGACAACGGAACTCTTCTCTTTATGGAAGAGAAATTTATTTAGGGTTAGGATTTCAGGTGGAGAGTCTATAATGGTGAAGGAGACATGGCAGTAGGGAGCCGAGTGATCACATCTCCAACCTCAAGCACAAAGCAGAGACAGCACGCTGACAGTGGGCTGAGACTATGAAATCTCAAAACCTGCCATGGTGATGTACTTCCTCCAGCAATGCCACACCTTCTAAACCTCCCCTAACATCACCACCAACTGAGGACCAATTGACCAAATACTGGAGCCTATGGGGGTAAGGAGCAATTCTTATCCAAACCACTACAGCACATTTTACCTTCTTTGCAACTTCTAGAAACTTTACTTTTTCAAGTGGGGTTGTATAGCCAGGAAATATTACAGTCTTGCTTGTCCATTTGGGGATAGTGATATGGCAAGAGGAGGAGTTTAAGAGAATCTGAGACTTCAGATACTCAGGGATGGGGAAAAGAGAGCATGCTCAAGGTGATGTTCATGGAGGAGGGTGCCAGAAGGTTCCTGGCCTGGCGGGTCCTTATTCTATAGGATAGAAATCAGATGCAGATGAGTTCTGAAGTAAAGCAAAAGTGCAAGTTGCTTATAGGAAGGCAGCCCAGCAGGCCCGAAGCAGCCCAGCCATGGAAGGGAACTTGGCAGCATGCTGCCATATAGGCAGAGGAGTAACAACAGTGTTGTCTACCTCACTCATTGCCTTGAATATCCACGTCTTTTCTGGGAAAGGCTTTGACTAGAAGAGGCTTGTGGTGGGGAAAGTGGGGAGACTTTAATGTAGACTTTCTCATAGCTCTGAATGTTCCTAGATTTGTGTTACAGGTCCCTCTGGATCTTGCTGTGAGAACATATTGCAGTATAAATATAATGAGGTCCAAGGTTAGTACTTGGTCAGACTTCTCAGCTGATGGTCACTGGTGTCACCTGGGCATTCCATAGTCCCTGCTATTTGATTGCTGTAAGAAGTGAATCATGGGAGTCCTGCAGCCTGTCCTGTTTCCCTGCAGAGTGAGTGCCTGCTGCTGCAGCCAATGCAGTTCCTTCTACGGAGAAGACATTCTTGTTTCGCTCTTGTCTGGGGGTAGCTGAGGATATAAATTATGTAGACCTACTTTGTCTGCCTCCCCCTCTTCCTCCCCCCCTTTTGTTGTCTTTCCGTGTAGCCTGAGCTGTTGTGTCTATGTAGCCCAGGCTGGCCTTGATGCTGAGACCATAAATCAGCACTTAATTTCATCTGCTTACTCACAAATGGGTTGCACAAATAAGTGTGGCTGAAGACAAACTGCAATGACAGTCATGGAGTGACGAAGGGACACTGACCCTTGCATCAGAATATGCCAGGGTTAATTCTTCCATTTCCTTTGGTGCCAATTTTCTAATTAGAGTCTGGAAACAGTGCTGCCCTCTTTACCTCCCTGTGCTCGCATAAAGGTCAGGAGTAGCAGGATGTGCTGGAGCACCTTGTGACCGTGCAGAGCTGAAGGGGTGTCAGACACCATTATGTCCAGCCATGGGCATGAGGGAAGCTTTACTAACGCATGCGTGTGGAATGTTGCTCTTTGGATTTGCCTTTATTGCCCTGACCTCATTTGAGTTTCTACTATATTTCAGACAGCAAGAACAGAACGGATGTTTTGTTGGGTCTCCAGGAGGCCAGCTTAGGTGTCTGTGAGCTGGGGTGCGATAGAAGCCCCAGGAAACCACCTTTATCACAAGCGTTTAGTTTGATGGGTGGCTCTGACCATGCTACTTCTGTCCTGGCACTTAATACACATGTATGCAAGACAACTGTTACTTGTGTTTCTGGAAATCTGTCTACAATGTGAAATGGCCTCTTGAAGCTGTTCGAAGTCAGTAATAACTTAGGGAAACTCTTGGCTTTCATCTATTCTAATGAAGCAATCATGCAGTCTAAAAGGGAGTTTTCCCCCCTTTCATAGAATTCCCTATATACATTTAGCCTGTGAGCACCACTGAAAATGTGAGAATAAAGTTGAAGGATCTATTAATGTTTTACATATACTGCCATGGGTGAGTGGTTTTTTTTGTTTTTTTTTGTTTTTTTTCCCCAGACAGGGTTTCTTTTGGAGCCTGTCCTGGAACTAGCTCTTGTACACCAGGCTGGCCTCAATCTCTCAGAGATCCACCTGCTCCAGCCTCCCGAGTGCTGGGATTAAATGTGTGTGCTACCACCTCCCAGCAAGGTGAGTCGTTTTAAAAGTTTAGTAGATAGTAATTAGTTGACCAAATGTTATAGGTCGTGGCCATTGCTTAGTACTGGGGAGAGGGTTCTAAAATGCAATCTACTCATTCATAGAGTTCACAGACCAGTTCATTTCAGAGCAACTGGAGTTTGTGATAGGAGGCTCATACTGTAAAAGCATAAGTTATTTAAATGAGATGTACTGACAAGAAAAGGCACTGGTCTAAAAAGAAAAAAAGCTTTTCTAAGGCATGACATTCACAGGGACATAGTAAGGACTGTATTCCGTGACTGCATGTTAGGCACATGCTCCAAAGACTTCTTGTAATGACGAGATGATGTTAGGGAGAATATCTGTTCTTAAGAAGAAGATGTTACGTTTTCTGTATACCCAGACCATGCAATGGGGTTTATAAATTTCTATCAAATTGCAGGCTGTATTCCCTTCATTTTTTTCCCCTGAGACTCCATGTCACAATTTGAGGCTCATAAGTAGTTTTTCATCCCTTTCCAAGCTGTTTGAAGGCCAATAAATATTGGCTTTCAAGTAGCAAATCACTTGTTCAGCTATCCACAGTTCCAATAGTGATTCCGTCTTTAACACTGCTCGGGAGACACCGTTGTGCCCGCTGTTTCAGGGCTGTGCATTTCCTTCCCTTTCACATACTTCTTGGTCCAATTCTTGCAGAGGACATTCTGTGGATCTCTGTTAGCTGCAGTACTCCAAGCACAGCCTGCTGCCTTTGAACTAAGATCTAAAAGCAAGAAAGATTTTTATGATGCGCAAACACCAGACCAGGAATTCACGTCAATACTTGTCCAGAGGGGGAAAAAAAAAGAGCTTTTTATTTTAATAGACACTCTCCTCAAATGTCAGGCAACATAACTGATTTTTTTCTTGACGCTTTGTACTTCACAATGTACTTAAAAAAATAGCTTAAGATGTGAGTTCTTAGGCACTTGATGTATTATTCAGAACGACTTCATTTGAAGGAGCATCAAGACCTGACCATGACTACCATCTTTTGTCTTACTTCACTTCTGAGTCTTAACGTAGACAATTCATGGTGATAAGCTCATCCCAGTGGGGAAAAGCATCTTTTGAAGCCTCATTCACTAAAGGAGAAAGCCTACTTGTTTTCCCCATAGGCTTCACTTAGAGACTTTAGCTATGAGACACCACGGAAGTCTATTGTAAGGCCCGAGGACTGTGTTAGTTCCTACTTGCCGTTCTCCATATGCTCCTGTCATGTAGTCATAGCTGCAAGGAAGGAAGGCACGCGCTTTCCTGAGGGTCCCATGGCCATCTATGTTTACTTATATTGATGTTATTTACTTGTGTTTGTTTATAGTCCTCCGGAGGTTGAGGCACCTCATAGAACCCAAGAGAAGTTGTCTCCTAAACTGGGAAAGTATTCTTAGTAAAGATCTGGAATTTAGAAGCCTTTTTTTATGCTCTCATTTGCAAATTTAGCCAGCAACTAATATAAAATGAAAGGAAATGATGTCATTTGCCAAAGTGCTTGAAAATAGTCCCTGAGAGTAGAAAACTCCTAGAGAGTGATTCATGGCGCTGGGCACTGAAGTGTTGTGAAGGCAGATTCAAGCAGGCTTCAGACTGTGTGTCAGATCGCTCAGCGTGGAGACAGTGCTCTTGACCTTGGCTGGTGGTTTGCAGAGTGACGCATGCGGAGCGGTGTGGGAGCTGTGGAAGAGAAAGCCTTTGTATGGGCTCCTTGCCTGAAAGCACAACCTGAACCTCATGCTGGCAAATTGAAGCAGTCAGCATGACGTCAGAACCCATGCTTCAGTGTTCACGAGGCGATTGCCAACGGGAACAGTCACCAGGATGGTTACATTAGGTGAAACCCTGTCAAGCTGATTTCCTGCATGATGTGAAAAACAAACGGCAGAATCTGCTTTTGTCCTCTCTAACAGTGTGCCCCCCACCCACTCAGTGCCTACGTCTTTGCAACAGTGTTATTCAGGATGAGATGTATACCTCCTTTGACTGTGCTTTATTAAGCTGTGTTCTTGGCTTCTAAACAGAATTAGTTTTTTAAACCTATGCATTATGTCACAGTCCATGGAATAAGTAATGGCATTTTCAAAATCTCCTCACAGGATATGTGAAAAACGTTATAGTCCAGTCTTGACTATATTCATAGATTTACACAATTCAAAAGTAGCAGAGGCCTCGAGTCTGGAGATGGAACCAGGGAGGAGGTACGGTTCTCATATACTAGAAAGAGCAAGGTGGGCAAGGCTGCGTTTGTGACCTTATTCTTTTTTTTTAATATTTATTTATTTATTTATTATGTATACAATATTCTGTCTGTGTGCATGCCTGCAGGCCAGAAGAGGGCAACAGACCTCATTACAGATGGTTGTGAGCCACCATGTGATTGCTGGGAATTGAACTCATGACCTTTGGAAGATCAGGCAATGCTCTTAACCGCTGAGCCATCTCTCCAGCCCCTGACCTTATTCTTTTGTAGTGATTTTTATTGAAGGGTACTGTGGAGATAATCCTAACCTTGTTTTATCCATCCCTAGTATATGAAGATGGAGAAGTTACTTGGATGTTCTGACCTGCAGTCTAGCTCCATTACCTCTCACACACATGGCTGGGTTAGGTGAAGCCTTGGCTTTCTTTCAGCTCTGAGCTTTATTCAGCCGTGACTAGACTACTGTTCAAGTAGAGAGACTCATTCACGGAATTGGTCTTTGTTTGTGAGGCCCACTCACCCAGAACTTGCATTATTTACTTGGCAAACTAGGAAACCTTCACTCTGAGGAGTGGCCTGTTTCCTTGCTTTAAATTGGCATTCTAAAATCATTGAGAATAGTAGGGAGGCACGAGGAGTGTGTCAGGGAGCTAGAGCAGGCCCAGGTACAGAATGGGTCCCATGCAATGATTGCATTGTTAGAATGTGATACAGACAATCGTTCTTCAGCTTGGCAGTGAGGAGCAGGTTGAACTGAACTGGAGGCAGAATAAAGGTGTCAGACAAATGGCCTGGTGACCTTGTGATGAAAAGCCATATTGGCAGAGGACAATTGTGATGGGAAAGCCTGTATATCTTATTTATGTTGCTACTCTTTCTTCCCAATGACTCAAAGTCCCGTTGTCCATCTTCTCTGTGCTTCTCCAGATACTACAAAGGTAAACCTAGGAGCACAGTCCCCAAGCCACATAACCCCTAGTCCCCTGTGACAAGTAGCTCCACTTCTCGCAGCAACCAAGCTTCAGAAATTTATACACCTCGCTGTAGCTCAGTGATCTGATAGCACACAGCAGGAATTATGTTTCATCTGCTGAGATGTAACCATGCCTTCGCTGCTTACACTGTGCACACATACTAAACTTCTACACCTTTAAAGGTCCCAGGTTATTTTGTTACCCTCTAGATGAGAAAATCAAGCCTCAGAGAAGCTTAAATAACTTACCAAATATTCAGCATAGAAGTCGGAAGAAACCATGATTATTTGTAAAATTTAGATTATTCCCACTAAGATAAACTGCACTGGATAAAAGCAATCATTTACTATTTTTATGGGGTTTTTTTTGTTTCTGTAGGTGGTGTGTGCATGCATGTGCGTGTGTGTGTGTGTGTGTGTGTGTGTGTGTGTGTGTGTGTAGTGTGCTAGCCATTGTGCGCAGGTGTGGAGGTCATAGTTGTATTCAGGTATATGCCTCCATCCTTTTACATCTTATTTTTTAAGACAAGGTCTCTCACTGAACCTGACACTCTCAATTAGACTGCCTAGCCAACAAGTTCTAAAGAACCCCCTGTTTCTGTCCCCCTCCTCACAGTACTGGTGTAATAGCATGTGATGACCATACCCCAGTTTTACATGTGTGTGGGTGATCTGAACTCAGGTCCTTACTCAACAAGAACTTTTACCCACTGAGCAATTTTCTGATCCCCTATTTCCTATGTTTTTACCAAACTGCAATAGAACTCAGCAAAAGTGAGCTTCCCTATACGAGAACTTTTAACTTTGCTACCGTGAATAGGTTGTCTCCAAGCATTGCTAACTGGAATGTTTTGTCAGATCACCTCATTTTAGAGTTTAAAGAGCAATGTTTTGAGTATCAGACAGCAAATCAGAGGTCTGATAAGGTTCCAGTTTTGGACTGTTGGTTTCCCATCTGTTTCCTAATTCCCAAGTTACCTTAGATCTAAATTTATTTGGGATCGGAACCTATATTTGGTCTTAGAATAAAAATAACAAAGGAAAAAATACAGTCTTAGTGATGTCAAGGATTAAGTCTTTATAATTTTTAACCTCAAAATGTGTTTAGTCAGCTTTGTGGCTTCGTTACCTAATGGTTTTTCCAGCCTCCATCACCATGTTACATATATTTTTAATGCTAATTAGATTCTGTATGATTTTTTGATGCATCAGAAACAGCCTAACTTGAAGAATAAAGACGCAATACTGCTAAAGTTTATAGATATCATCTGAGCAAGGCATTCACATGAAGGGGCTATAACCATTTTGATGATTAGGAGTATTTAGGAAGAGAAAGGTGGTGGTGAAAGCCTTTGCCATGCCATCTGATAGTAGAGAATGAATGTCAGTCTTTTTTCAGCTATGATACTCAATGCAAAACATCAGTAAATCTCAGAGCTTTGTAAAATATGCTCCATTTTTTTAATAGATGCAAAATCCTTGCTATGTTATAGTTCATTTTACAAGTAGTAACCTCCTGCTACTAGTTTAGAAATCAGAGCTTTTGAGAACATTAAGTAGGCACAGGTATCCAGTGGGTTCACACGGTGGGGATGCTGTGTGATAACTTTCACCAGCTCGGATGATGCTCTTGTCTGAGTGCAGTTACAGTCTTTGTTTGGAGATATGTGGCTACCTGTGGCTTGTTCTTCAAGCAGAGGCAGTGCTTACAGTTAAGACTTGGCATGCTTTGATTACTACCAAATTCTAGTACTGAAGGCAACTCACATGGTCAACTCCATCATCACTGGGATATTGAAGAATTTGCTGTAGGCTGTCCCACAGTGGATCCTGACAAAATAGGGGGAAAGTGAAAAATGTGTGTAGATAATATAATCTAGTACAGTGGTTCTCAACCTTCCTAATGCTGCAACCCCTTAATACAGTTCCTCATGCTGTGGTGTACTGTAGGATAATGCTTTTGTATAATGTAAAGATTTGTCACTCATATTGATTTAATAAAATTCTGATTGGCCAGTAGCCAGGCAGGAAGTATAGGATTTATCCTATTTAGAAGTTGAACTTACTGGGCCTGACTGGTGGGACTCTGTTTTGACCACAACCCAGTAGGCCAGAAATAGGGAACGATACTTTCTCAGCTCCAAACTCATGCTTAAGCTCTTCTGTTCTCTGTGAGGCATGAACTTGCCTGTTCCTGGCACTTTATGCCAATAATTTCTATTTCCCAGCTCAGCTGAAGACTCTCTCCTCTGTAGAGAGCTTCACCCTCCTGGACTACATCCGCTTCGATTTTGGGAAGACCATTTAGATAGGGTCTGCTATCAGAGTGTTTTTTAGTTTCTCATTTAACAATTTTAAATTAAGTAACTCTTTCACATTTGTTTATTTGTGTATGTGTATATGTGGGCACACACATGCCACGTGCACATGTGGAGGTCATAGAACAATTTGCAAAAATGCGTTCTCGTCTCTCACCACGTGGGCCCCAGGGATTGATCTTAGATTCCCTGCCTTGGTGGAGAGTGTCTTTACCTGCTGAGCCATCTCATGGGCCAAGTTATGACTTCCTAAAATATGCCCAAGGACATAGAAGATGAAAAGAATCCGTGGTGGGCGCTGCAGAGTACAGCAGAGGGGAAAGATGGTGGGGGGACATGTGAGGAAAATAGCCACAAAAACACAACGTTTAAAAATTTCACAATGATATCTAATACATTATTTGCTGATTTAAAAAAAATGATATGATCTGCCTCTTTAACTACTTTGTCCATTTTTGAAAAGCAAGAGTAACATGTTATATGGAATTTTTACCACTGGAGCTGAAGATAGAAATTTAAATGGTTTTAGTAAGTAAACAGGAAAAGGAGATGATTAAATATATTTAGTGATGAAGTTATTCATGGAATGAGATACAGGAGGAGGTATTATGTCACTGTGTCACAATACAGCCATAAGTATGACTTTCCTGTAAGAGTCAGAAGACAAAACGTTTTTGAATTCTCAGACCTTGAATCTCAAACCTCTTTGTGTTAATATTTTATCATTTTCTCCCCATTTGGGCAATTTCACTTCCCTCTGCAGTGTGGACTGTTATGACTTCATCTACAAAATAAGATAAATATTGTGGCTTTAATGCTTTTTGGTTCTGTAGCTACAAGTGTTTTCTGAGGGCTTTTTAAATTTTATTTATTTATTTTCTTTTTGCCATGGAATATGCTCATTGAGATTCTCAAATACTTGATCATAGCTCAGGGATCTGAATTTGGATTTGGAAAAAAAGAAAAAAGATACATATTAAAGGGAAGTGTGTAATTAAAAGTTTAAGGCCCTCAAAACTTGATGGGGCATTTAATTTCAGATGTTTTGGACAGACCCTTGAATCTTTTCCATATTCAAGCAACAATGCGTTTTAATACCACTGGCTAGGAACCGTCCATGACAACACAGTCCTGGTGTGACTGCATCATTTGATGAACAAGAAAGCATAATACGCTTGTTGAAGTCATATTCTCAGTCCTGTACAGACTGCTTTCCTATACAAATAATTTTCGTTTTAATATGAGCAGCTCAGGTTTATTTGCCCATTGATGTAGGAGGGTCCTTCTGCATTTCTGTTGCTGTCATTGGTTAAATATAGAGACTGCCTTGGCCTTTTGATAGGGCAGGATTTAGATATGCATGGAAAAGAGAACAGTATGCTGGGAAGAAGACTGAGTCAGGGAGTGCCAGAGTCAAACATGCTGTATCTTTCCCGATAAGACCACTACCTAATGGTGACTTACAGACTATTAGAAATGGGTTGATTCAAGATGTAAGAGTTAGCTAACAAGTGGCTAAAACTAATGGGCCAGGCAGAGTTTAAATGAATACAGTTTGTGTGTAATTATTTTGGGTATAAGTTAGCTGGGACCAAAAGCAGGCCCACAGCCACAAGCTGGGAGCCAGGAGCCGGGGAACATAGCCCCCACAGCCCACAGTCTCTCATGCAACAGCCCATATGTGACTGCAAATGATAATCTGGGGAAAGACGTTTTGGCAAATCACTTTATTCATGCTCGGTGCCCTCTGTATAAAATCAGCACAATATCTGTCTTCTGACCTTCTCTGTGGAGCACTGCAAAGATTAATGAGATGCTTCCAACAGATACTCAACTCTTCATGTGTAAAATGAGCTGGTTGGTTGAACCATTGTGATACATGGCATCAGTTCTAGGCCCACAAGAGACTCACAAATGCTGTGTAAGAGAAGAATGCCTCCTTCCCCTTCTCACTTGCTGACTTCCTTCCTTCCTTGTGAACTCAGCAAGTGGTACTTGCTTCTTGTGGGTCCAGGTTGGATGATCACTACTGCTCTGTGACTCCCGAACCACTGAATGTACTGCTTTGAATCCATTTGAACGAGTTCTTTGGTGTTGGCTACCATGCTTAATTTTTCCTCTGTCACATAGATTCTTGGCATACATGAATCTAAAATCAAATAAGATCAAAGTGAAAACTTATCAAATCAAAAGAAACCAGAAGATTCTTTTGCCTTCTTAAGAATATGGGTAATGTTGTTAGCATTTAGGCATAATTATGTGGCCAATGTGTATGAAGTCTTGGATTGCCATAAATTATACAAATTTTGTAATCCTGGAATTGCTACTGTTTTACATCCTAGCAAAAATGTTTGACCTGAAAAATCACCATATTGATCAACTATTTATATCTTGGGGTTAGCGGAGAATCATAATGAGGGGGCTCAATAGCACCTGGTGTACGCATCTCTAGTTTCAGCACTCAAGAGGCTGAAGCAAGCTGATCATGAGTCCAAGTCCCGCTGGGCTTCACAGTGACACTCTGCCTCAAGAATAAAGCGAAGGTAGTGAGAAGGCAGCTGTTAGCATGCTTGCCACGCATGCACATGGGCATGAGTTAAGATCCCCAGCACCCATAAAGCCAACTACTCTGGTTCATTCTAGCAATCCCATTTCTGGGGAGGTAGAGACTGAAGGATCTCTGAGTGTTGTTGGCCAGCAAGCTCAGTCAATTAGTCAGAGTCCTATCTTTAAAAGTACAGACAAATCTGAATTAGGAAAATGCTTAGTATTAAGCTCTGGCCTCCACAAATACATGTATCCACACACACACACTCAAACAAATACTTATACATACAAACATAAATAAAGCAAAAACCAAGATATAGTTTTCTTAGATCCAAATAAGGGTGCTGCTAGCCCATGCATAGCTGAAGATTAAATATCAATTATAAAATACCTGTCATTTTAATTAGTTATAATAATGTCTTATTAGAATATAGAAGTTCCTGCATCGCTTGGGAAAGAGAATTTTTAAGAATAAGGTGGTAATTGGGCAGAGTGGTCTTTATTGCCACTTGCCAGCCAAGGCTCCTGTAAATGAATGAAAACTGAGTAATGAGAAACACGCCTGTGCTATGGCACAGTGCCCTCTATTTTATAAACGCCTACTTTAAATGTCAATATGTTTTTATTTGTTTTGGGCTCCTTCAGCTTTTATCTTAAAAAATGTTCACATTGCCATTTCTCATTCAAGCTTCTAATGACAGACTGTGACCTTTTCCTCAGGGGTGGAGGAGGAGGCTGAGTCTGTCTGAGCTCTCGTTAGAAGGGAAGCTATGCCAATAGAAGAGGTTCCATTCCCTTCCGCTGGTAAATGACACCCTCTGACTATGGCTGCTGGTCTCCAGAGGGTAATTAAATTCCAGATGGGAAATATGCCTATGATTTATTTTTACTAGGCCAGATCTGAGAAACTAAAATATATGTCACCTTTAAGGTTTTAGGTTTATAGAGGAATTAATTAGCACAGTTGGTTTTGACTTTGTGTTTTCAGAGTGTGATCAGAAATTTCAATCACCCTGTTTGTTCACATGTAGGGCTTCAGACCAGTTATACACATGGAATAAGAGTATAACTAGAATAGAAACAAAAATTGCTTGAAAAGTCAAGATCCCACAGCTTGCTCACAAAGGAATGTGCTGGTAATTTTAAGTATACATTGCTAAATAGTGTAAGAAATTTCAAATAAAGAGAATTCTTCAAATTGGCTAATAGGCAAAGTT
>JAQHUG010000373.1:1420524-1435351 GCA_028555095.1 Dicrostonyx torquatus | reverse complement strand
ATCACAAGCTTGTTATAGGAGTGGTGGGGCATACAGTGATAAGCAACTGCCACATATCAATAGAAGGCCATTTGGAGTTCAGCCGGTCCAGGTTCCTTTGATCCCCTGGGAAAAGTGGACCCCTGGACGCTCTCGCTCTCACAGGATATCAGCAAGTCCATCTGGACAATCTTGTTTAGATAGGCAGTTAATTGAAGTTATTTATGACCTCATCCTGTTCACCAAAAGGAGGCTTCATCTTGCTGGTTAGGAGTTATTTACAACTTTATGCTGTTCTGCCGGGAAGTAAGGCTTGGGTGGAAAAGGTGAGGGCCTAGCTAGGGAACGTATTTGGACATAAGTGTTTTTAATTCTTACACTACCTGTAGTCTTAGCACTGGTGAGGTGGACACAGGAGAATCCAAGGCTTGTTGGCCAGTCAGTCTAGCCAAATCAGTACCCTGTGATTGAGGAAGAACCCTGACATTGACTTCTGGTTTCCAAATAGTTACTAATTTGCTAAATTGTCTTAATATAGAGCATTTACATACTGTAGTTAATATTTGTAAAGAGTTTCAAATAATGTATATTATTTTTATAATATATATGAGCATTTTGACCTTTTCTTCTGGTTAGAATTTTATGGGAAAATATTTAGTTAGGAAGTTAAGGCACCAGCTTTGGTTTGTTCAGTATGAAATCTCTTCCCTTTTTTTCTCAGATATATGGAAAGACACATGCATTTTCAAGTGCTTTCTAATTTTTACTAAATCCTTCAAATTTTTCTTTCTAGATTGCCTAGTTGACTCATGGCGGGGTTAGAATGCAGGAGTTAATAAATGAAGGAAACATCTTAGAGATGAGCGCTTCCAGACATTTTAAGAGTGGGAGGTAGCTTGCCAGCTAAAAGCCACAATCAAGAACTGGCTGTAGGGAAAGGAACTGCTATTTCTCCTTACAGAGTATCCAAGAGAGTTTAAAGCCATTTAGTATGAGAAAGACGCAAAAGCTAAGCATTGTTCACTTGGAGCAGAAGGAAAACGGAACTCTGTCTCCCATGTTACTTTAGGAGGAAATCCACCTCACACAGATAGTGACTGTGGGATATGAGAGACAGAAGACAGGAGAAATACTGATTTGTTGCGTCTTCTTCTTCTTCTTCTTCTTCTTCTTCTTCTTCTTCTTCTTCTTCTTCTTCTTCTTCTTCTTCTTCTTCTCCTTCTCCTTCTCCTTCTCCTTCTTCTTCCTCTCCTTCTCCTTTAAATAATTAGATAATAGGAATGAGTGAGAAATTGAAAGTAATATTTCCAGCTCAGATGGAAAGTTGGGAGTCCTGGCCATCCGGAGCCAGGGAACACTACAAAGTCTCACTGTACAACAAACTTCACACAACAGATTCACTGGGAGGGAAAACCCCAACAGGGTGACTGTCTCTACTCAGGTAAGAACTGAGCAGAACACAGGGTGTATGTGCCTGATCTTAGGGTAATATCAGGGATCGGCAGGAGTTTTATTTTCTTGCAGGGCAGGGCCTAGGCACTCTTCTGCCTCAGGGCTGGGAACAGCAGCTGTTAGGACTGGTAGGGAAGTCTGGGGGCAAGGACTGGCAGCTGAATCTCCTCAGGCAGTGGCCCAGGCCAATTGTGTGCCTTGAGGGTTTACAAAGTTAACAAAGGGAGTATCTGCCCACTGGTATGAATAGCCAACACCAGCTACCACCCCACTGAACAGAGTTGCTCGTGACTGATTTGAGGTGGGCATCCTGAGAAGAGTATGTTATGAGAAGGGATAGAAATTATCTGAAAGGTACAAAGTTTATAAAATATTAAGCATACATTTTCAAAACTAAGTTATAGCTCAGCTTATTTGGTGGTGGTATAACAGGGTGCATAGTTCAGAGGGTCCTCCATTTTGTTGAGGCAGTTTTAAGCTTGACTAGAATTTGATACCCTTGATGAGAAGCCCGGTGGAAAATTATCCAGCTCTGTTGTAGGAACCTGAGGCCAAGATGCCTCAGCTAGCTGATCTGTTAAGCTGCCTGCTTGTGCAGAACCTCCTCCAGCTAACCATGTATCTTAGTTTCTGCTAAACTTCCTGCTTCAACAGAACCCCACCCCTACTGCTGCCAAGTGAGATTCTAGGATGTGATTTTTGTTTCAGAAACCCTGTGCTCTGGACACTCATGCTACACTTGGGTCCCAAATACCTGAGTATAGTCCCAGCTGGCCACAATAAAGCCTTTCAGTTGACATAAACTGTGCCTTCGTGGTCACCTCTAGTGCCCCCTTTCATTCTTTGGGGGGCCTATCACCCAGCTTCCAAATAAATACACAGAGGCTTATTCTTACTTACAAATGCCCAGCCTTAGCTTGGCTTGTTTCTAGTCTGCTTTTCTGACTAAATTAACCCAGTTCTCTTCTTCTAAATTTTACTCTGGGATTTTTTTACCTTTCTTTATTCTGGAACTCCATTCTTCCCTCTTACTGCATGGCTGGCTGGGTCGTCTTCTCCTCCTTTCCTCACTTCTCTCCCTTCCTTTCTTCTCGAGCCTAGATTTCTCCTCCTATTTATTCTCTCTGCCTGCCAACCTTGCCTACTTCTCTTCTGCCTAGTTATTGGCCATTGAGTTGCTTTTTTTTTAGACCAATCAGGTGTTTTAGGCAGGCTTTAGAGATATAAACAAATGCAACATAAAAGAATGCAACACATCTTTGTATCATTAAACTAATATTCCACAACAAGGTGAGATCCCTGAGACTTAGGGGTCTCAGGAGCCCAGGAGTCGGGAAAAGATCACTGGTTGGAGAGGACTCCTAGAAGGCTGTGCACCCTGAGATGTTCCAGGGCCCCAGGAAAACCCTCTATAATCAGTTTGCTACTGAGTGCTCCAGTGGCATCCTGATAGTGCTCATCAAATAGGCTAACCGAAAGTCATTTTATCTGACCATCTCTAGAGGTAAGTTTGGTCTGTGTGTGCCATCTGATTAGGACACAAGAGGAGAAGTTGGATGCAACTTCAGATCGTGCATCTGGAATCTGTGTGAGATAGCTCTAGAGCTCCTGTCTGTTGGATGAGTGAATGCTGTGATTTCTCTGGTCACTGTTGTTGTTTTGTCTGAATTGTTTATCTCTGTCTTTTTAAGTAAATCTGTCACTTGACCTTGTGATGAGAGGGGACTAAATTGTCTGAGAACTCCTCTGAAGTGCTATTCATTTCTTCCCAAGAAAATTTTGTACTCTGAACTTGAGTGGTCCCTTTTTGAATAGGATGCCACCTGAGGGATCTTTGGATCCCCAGTGAGTCAGGATCAGAATAGCCCGCAATGTTGTGACTGGCTTTCCTGGTCATCCTGATTAGTTCCCTTATATTGACATGGACCATTGGCTAGCCCTAGCCATTCATCCACCCTCCCCCAGTTGAAAGCCTGTGGGCTTCCCTTGGGAATCAGGGTCCTCTGAGTATGACCAGATTTCTTGGAGAAGCTCAAAGTTCTCTGTGCTACTGAAAGACCACTGGAGTGGGAAGAATCTCACTCAAGTCTCAGGATAACAAGACCCCCCCCCTCCACAAGAACTCACGAGAGACTGTCCTTGCTGCAATCACATGAGGTTTTTTGACAGGAACCAGCCCGCTGGGGCTGAGACTCATTTCCCATGCAGGCATAGAGGAGTTGGATCCCGAGTAGCTGGGAGAAGGAGCATTTAGGGGAAGAAACCACAACCCAAAGGGAGTAGGGAGGGCGTCATTAGAAAATTCAGAAAATACCTGTGATAATCACAAGGGGGTAATTCCACGTTTCTCAAGATTATTCTCAAGATTATAATCTAACTTTATGGTCAGCTAGTCATATGGTCACTGTACCGGCTAACCTAGATTTTTGGTTCTTCTCTTTCTGCTAGATTTTTGGTTCTTTTCTATTCTTCCTGCTAGAGGGGTCTGGATTTATCTGAATCTTTCACTACACCAAAGAGATGGACATTCTGCCTCCTCATGTTCCAACTGGAATGATGGGAATGGAAAAAGGACCAGAGGAAAATGTTCTTCCCAGAGAAGAGGTCAGGGGGCTCTCTCTTCTACACCTGGTCCTTTTTCTCCCCCAGACATGCAGAGCAGCTCTGCTAATGGGGAAGCCAGATAGGATTTTTCTGAAGCTGGGGGACCATCTTCTGTTTTCTGGAAGCACCAGGACCCAGTTATAGACAACAGGAAGAAGGGAGAGAGGAATGATGTCCCTGTTATGCCCAAATCCACAAAGTTCCTCAAAAAGCCAACAAGGACACCAAGTCCCATATGTAAAAGCTAAGAGCCTTTATTTTATGCAAGTTTGTAAACTCAGTCTCCCCGCATGTCTAACATATTGGAAAAAATGGAGAGCCCCAAGCTCAGTTAGAATTGGGTTTTTTAAGTAGTAAAGGTGGGGGATGAGGGATTTCTGAGGTTCAGGATTCCCGATTGGCTGACCTTTGTCTAGGGGTGTTCTGGTGAGTGTGTGTTAATTCTATCTACAGCGGTTGGAATGTTAGTCATTTCCTTTGGATGGTCTGTTTTTGGGTGGTGCCTGGGTAATCTCAGTTTGTGGTCATTCCTGCAACTAGGTATTGCTTCAGGGTAAACTACTGAGACTCAGGCCTCTATTAAATTTATCGATGTCAGGTGATAATGGTTGGAAGTAAAGAACTTCCTTTGGGTGAGCTGCCCATCCTTAGCTTATCATAGCTGGCTCCCACAGTCCCCTGCCCCCACTTCCCCTATTTATAGTAGATGCTACTTTCTCCAGTGTCATTTATATAATTGGAAGACTCCCACCCCCACCCCCTTTTTATGGAGAATCTATAGACCCTTATCAGCCTGTTGGAAACTGTCTTCCATACACACCTGCTATTTTGGAATGATTGCCAGCAACTCCTGGCCACTCTGTTTATGGCCAAGGAGTGAGACCAACTCCAGATAGAAAGTAAGAAGTTGGCTCTGGGGCCAGGTGGTGAGCCACTACTGGATGCACAGTAATCCCAGTTGGGATGCTAGTACCAATGCAGATAAGAGGGCAATGGATACATTTCAGCAAAGGTTATTGGGAGGATTAAAAGTGGCAACCAGGAAACCCACCAGTTCCTCTAAGATAAGTCAGATTATTCAGAGACCCAGGTTTCTGGAAAAAATGTGTGAAGCATGCCGGATACTGATCCCCATAGACCCAGATGCCGCTGAAAACCAGCGTGCCATTAATATTGCCTTTGTCATGTAGTTGGTCCCAGATATAAGGTGAAAGTTCCAGAAATTAGTGGAATTTGAAGTGATAAATAGGTCTCAACTTTTGGAAATTGCTCAGAAAGTTTACAACAGCCAAGATTCAGTTGAAGACAGACAGGGAAAGAAATTCCTCCATGCAATGATTGTTGCCTTTAAGGAAGCAGACAAGCAGAAATAAACTAGGGGATAAAGGAAAGAAAATGTCTGGAAAGAACTGATGTGCCTATTGTAGGCAAAAGGGTCACCAGAAGAATACATGTTCAGACAAAAAGAAAAAGAAAGAGCTGTCCCATCATTCATTTATCAGAAAATTGACCAGGCCAGGGATGAATTAGCCCTGGCGAACACAGGTTGACAGCAAGAATAGGGGGCAAACCCATTAACTTTTTAATAGACACCACCAGAGACCACCCTGTCTTGACAGAACTCCCTGGTCTCCTCACCTCCAGGAAACAGCAGTCCAAGGAGCAACAAGACAAACTGCCTACTTTCCGTGACAGTCTCCTGGGCTGTAGAGCTAGGATAAGTTACTGGGACTCATTCTTTTCTGGTGGTGCTGAGCTGTCCATACCTATTGATTGAAAGGGACTTACTGCAAAAGCTCAGAGCCACCATCTCTTTTGGGGGAACACAGCTAGGCTAAATCTGGACTCAGGCCAATATTTCTGGTCACCTGTCCCTCTTTCTGAAGACTCGGCCACATGAAGGAAGAGCAACCTTTAGGCTCCTGCAGGGACTAAAAGCAAGGTATCATACATCAGTTTTTAAATTCTGCAAGATGGAGATGGGTTAGGTAATACCTCATGTGCCAGGAGCAAACCAAGGGAATGATCGTCAAGCACATTGACTGACTGAAGGAGGCAGGAATGCCTGTCCCCTGTCCCTACCCATGGAATGCTCTGCTCCCTTGCTACTTATCCAGAAGCCTGCCTGACAGTTCAGACTTCCAACTGGTCCAGGATTTAAGAGAAGTCCACAACCAGTTAGAAATGTTCCACCCCTTAGTGCTGAACCCTTATATCCTCCTAAGCTTGTTGCCCTCTGAAAGGAAAATCTACATGCTCCTGGATCTAAAGAATGCTTTCTTCTGGCTCTCACTGGCTCTATTCAGCCATCCCCTATTTGCCTTTGAATAAGGGCTGACTCACGGAATTAATATACCAGTCTCTGTTGCCACAAATGTTCAAAACCTTACCAACATTGTTTGATGAAGTCCTGAGTGTGGATCTGGTGAAACGTACACAAAATTATCCACAAAGCACCCTGGTTCAGTATGTAGATCATTTTCACATAGCTTCAACCACTGAGGAGGAACGTAGATAGGCAACAGAAAGCCTTTTAGAAACCCTGCCGCCCCTGGGGTACAGAGTTTCAGCTAAAAAGACTGAGCTGTGCATCCCTCAGGTCACACACCTAGACTACAACCTAGAGGAAGGAAAGCAGCCATTCTCCACCATCGTATTTTAGCTGTCCTGTGAGCCCCCACCCCCACATTGAAAAGAGAGGTACAAGAATTCCTGGGGGAGGTTAGATACTGATGGCTATGAATAACGGGATTTGTTGAGAAAACCAAGCTCCTCTATGTTAGCACTGGGGGTACACAGCCTTTGGAATCAACTGAGCAGAGGACCTTTGGAACCTCGAAAAGGCACTGGTATCTGCCCCAGTCCTGGCTCTTCCACACACTACTAAGCCATTCTACCTTGTATATGGAAGAGGCCAGAGGCGTTGCTAAGGGAGTCCTCATGCAAGCCCTGGGACCCTGGAAAGGACCAATGGCTTATCTGCCAAAAAGTCTTTACCCAGTCATAGCTGGATGGCTGGCATGTATAAGGGCTATAGCTGGCTGTCACTTCCCTGGTGGTAAAAGACAGCTGACTCACTTTAGGGTAAGAACTGTTTCTGACAACCCCACACTCTTTTGAGGCGCTCTTGAGGGCACCACCTGAGAGATGGATGGATGATGCCTGAGTAACCCAATACTGCTTTTGAATCAACCCTGTATTTTGGATTCAGTTCCATGAGACATTAGCCCTCCACCCTGCAGTCCCCTGCCAGATGACAACCCCAGGAAACCCTTGCATGAGTGTTGTGAGATTGCCCATCTGATATAGTCTATCAGGCCTGATCTGATTGACATTCGGTTTGTAACACCAGACAAGATATCATTCACAGATGGGAGCAGTTTCATCCAAGACAAGATCGTGTATGCAGGGACATGGCTGCTGACCCAAGATAGGACTATCTGTAATAATAAGTGGTGTGAGGTGGGACCATGGATCCCATGGTGGGGAACAAACATGCCATCAGACAGAGCTACAGAGGAAGGAAGTTTACTGGGGAAGGGAGGGGTGAGAAAGACAGAAGAAAAAGAGAGAGAGAGAGAGAGAGAGAGACAGACAGACAGACAGACAGACAGACAGACAGAAGAGAGAATCACAGACCTGCCTCCTCAGAGAAATGGCAGAAAGAGAGCTGGAGTGGGTGGAGTTTGTCTCTTAAAGGGACCTTTACACTTGCATACAGAGTCAGGGTACTACATGCCATGTGTTCAGGGGATACAACTCTGCCTCTGCCAGGTCCTCAAGGGGCGGGACCAGGTTTGTGTTTTCCTGGATGGTAACACTATCTAGGTACATTATTTAAGCAGGGCAATCGTAGCTCAAGGAGCCATGCTTTTGGCTTTGACTTAAGCATTTCTGAGGGCAAGACAAGGCTATCTCCGTTTACACTGATAGCAGATATGCTTTCACTACGGCCCACGTCCATGGGACGCTATGCAGGGAAAGAGGATTGCTAACCTCGGCAGGAAAAGAAATTAAAAAAAAATGAAATCTTAGTTCTATTGTAAGCCATCTTTTTTCCCAAAAGGTTAGCCATTGTTCATTCCAAAGGATTGCCAAAAAAGGCAATTTCCCAGAAGCAAAAGGCAACAGATTGGCTGACTTGGCTGCCTGGGAATTGGCCCTAGAGCCGCTGTGGCCTCTCTAAGTCTCGGTAACCCTGCCAGAGCCTCACTTACCAGATTACCTGGAATACAGACCAGGTAGAATTGACTGGGCAAAGCAAAAACTGGTCATACAGGGTAAGTAAGGGTGATCGCTGCTGCTGGACTGTAGACCCATCCTTCCTGTAGTCTGGGAATGTGACTGCTACAGATTTCTACCCACCAAACACTGAGGCCACACAAAAACTGCTGAGTTCAGGCCCAGGTATGATGCTCCAAATTTGGAAAGCCTGGTTAAAGATACGACTTTTCAGATGTGCCTCCCATGCTCAAGTAAACCCCAACGGGGAAGAAGTGTGCATAGTGGCACAATGGATCTGAGCTCGAGGAAATGGGCCTTGGAGACAGCTGGAGTCTAACCTTACTGAAATCAGGCCTACTGATTTTATTGATTTTGATTATCATTATTATTATTATTATTATTATTATTATAGTATTTGTAGACACCTCAGAATGGGTAGAAGCCCCCTGCCCCAAACAAAGACTGCTCTGTAGTTATTAAGAAACTTCTTCAGGAAAAAATTCCCAGGTATAGATTGCTTCTAGCTTTGGGGGATCTACAATGGCTCAGTTTTTATGACCAAACTGTCTCAAAATCTGACAATGGTATTAAATATTAATTGGAATTAATGTTGTATGTATAGGCCACAGAGCTCAGGTCAGGTAGATAGGACACAGAATTCTTAAGGAGACTGATCAAATTAGTCCTAGAAAGTGACAAAATTGGATCAACCTCCTCTCCTTTGCCCTTCTCAGGGCCTGAAGTACTCCTTACCAGGAGAGGCTGACTGCTTTTGGAGTTTTATGTTTGGGGAACTGTCTCCCATCTTCCTTAAAGACTGATTTTTTTCCCCCTCAGGCAGCAGTATCTTATCACTCCCTTGTTAAGAAAGTTTGCCAGGCCATTGACCAGACTGTGAAGGGAATCCTGCCTTCTCCTACCTTGGAACCCACCCATCAGTTCCACTCAGTAGACTTTGTTTGGATAAAGAATCCCTACCCATTCTTTAGAGCCTGCCTAGAAGGGACCCTACATAGTTATTCTTATTGTCACATTTGCTTTGAAAGTGACTGGTGTCATTACCTGGATTCATCACACCCAATCAAAGAAAGACCCTGAGGGCAAAGACAGTCACTCATTCTTCAGACCTCTTAAAGGCAGGACAGACTTGAGAAAATTAACCCAGAACTATGTCACCTTTTTCCTTTCTCTCTGTATGGGGATGAGAACCTATAACCCTCAGAATCCCTATCTGGACTTGGTGAATAATAATGACAGATATGGGTAAGGTGATAGTCAATCTGACTACAGATGAGCAACCCTTGCTCCATATAATCCTTTGCTCTTTTATAGCCCACTCTTGGAGTTTTGTTAAACAGCAGAAGGGGTAGTTGTGGGGACCTATCTTTTGAGAGAGAGAGAAAAATCCAGTTCCATGCATGTCTCATGAATGGGCCCCTACACTATCAGAGACAGCATAGGAATAGCTATGTTCCATAAGACACTGGAAGAAACTGGGAAATAAGACTCTATTATGCTACTAAAATAGACCTAGGAGATAAACTTCCTGAGCCCTCAGACCTATAGAGTCCCATCAGAGACCTCCTATATATCCTGAGGAAAAAGACCCAATCCCAACCAACACTCCCTTCCATGAGATTGGCCCCAACCAACATCCAAAACAGAAATAAAACAAAAACACTATAGTCCCCACTGGTACGAGGGCTGGAAATCATTCTATATTCTCTACTCTTTACAAGGTTGTCCATTTTCTGAACCACTTCCAGTCAGGAATTTGTCAGGATTGCTGGCTGTGCCTGAGCCTTGACCCCCTTACCATGTATAATATATAGGGTTAGGAGTCAACCAGAAAATCAGTCCACAGCATGTAAAAACAGTCGCTGGGGACCTACAGGAAGCTGGAACTTGCCTGGGTTCCAGGAATTTTGATCTAGAGGCCTCATTTTACTTGCATGCTCAGTATTGTACTCTCCAGGTCAGTTCTTCCTAGTGACTGACACTTTGTGACCCCTGAGACTACTCGGTGAGCATGTACAGATGCTTTAACTCCAAGTGCCTCTTTTGAAGCATTTTAAAGCAATAGGTCCCTCTCTGTGTCCTAGTGATCACCCTGCACAGGTATACCAATATGGCAGGGAAGGAGGGAAAGCACACTTGAACATGGACCCCCCAGGCTACAACTGGAAAAACCAAACCACATTTATCCTCATTCCACTCCTCCTTGGAGCTCGTATTGCTGGGGCAATAGCCATAGGACCATCAGCCTTCATACACAGTGATCAAAACTTGAGAGAATTTGTAAACAAGAGGGCCAAGACTTAGGAACATTAATAGACTCCATATCAAGACTAGAAAAACAAGTTGCTCTTTAGCATAAGTAGTTCCATGAAACCAAAGAGGCATAGGTCTTCTCTTGATGACTCAAGGAGCATATGTAACTTGTTGTTTCTATGCCAACCTGTTGGGGCAATTAGGGAAAACCTTGACACAGTCAGGGTAAACCTCACAGAAAGGGAAGAAAGGAGACACAGATTAGATAATTGGTATCAGTCTCTGTTTCTCTGGTCCTCAAGGCTGACTGCCTTATTGTCATCATTAACTGAACTGTTAACTCTTATTCTGATAAGGGTTTTGGTGGGACTCTGAATTCTCACTGCACTGCCAATTATTCAAAAAGAATAAATTCTGTTTAGCTACTGGTCCTCAGGACCAGCTGTGACTCCCTTGAATAGAAAAAGTGGGTCATTTGACTCATGCGATAGAAGTAGCAGGGAAGGCGACAAGGATAATTCAGTGCAGAGGTTTCTCTGTCTTGCTGACAGTCCACTTCCAGTTTGACTAGAATTTGTTTTTTTTTTTTTTTTTTTTTTGATGAGAAGCCCATGGAAAACAACCCAACCTGAAGAACCTGAGGCCTAGATGGCCCTGCCAGCTTAGCTTTACTTTGGTTAAACTGCTTGCTTTCATGAAGTCCCCCCCTCCCCAGTCTCTGCAGCTGTTGAGTGAGATGCCAGGATGTAGTTTTTGCCTTCAAAAATCCTTTGTTCTGTTACACTTGGGTCCTGAATACCTGAGTGTAGTTCCCAGAGAGCTCAAATAAAGCTTTCAATTGGCTCTAGATGGTGTGTCTGATGGGTTCGCGGGAACAGTGGCTAGAGCAAAAGATAACAAATTTTCGGCTTAGCTCATCAAGAGATCATTAAATTATCAGTCTCCGTCCCTTGCAGTCTTTAAAAGCCGTGCTGCCTTCTCTCTCTTGTGTGTGTGAATGTTCAAATTAAGCTCCCAATGTTTCTATTCCTGCTGTTGCTGCTTTAGCCCCAGTAAGATGTCTCACACTTCCTGTGTGGCAGGATGAACCACTGTCTTCACATGAGTCGAGTTCTGCAAAGTGAGCTGTTTCATTAGCTTCCTTTTATAAAGCTGGGAGGCTGTGAGCCATCTACTCTGTCAAATTGGGAATGTAGGCCCCAGACCCCAGGCCTGGTCTGGACTCCAAATCCCAGCAGGCCAGGTCCTGATCCCTCCCTGGGGGTGGGGTCAGCAGGACCACTCCCAGGGTATTTAAGTGATCTCCTGACAGAGGAACACTAATGGTCCCTTTTCCTTCCTCCCGGTGGTGATAGCCATCCTGCTGCTTCCCGGTTCCCCCTTCGGGGCTACCCGAGAGCGCAGAACTTCCATTAAACCTGGATATTTCTTAACTTGTCTTATTTTGATTTGGCTTGATTGGGAATTTTGCGTCGGCGGGGAAATATTCCTAACACACTCCAATGCGCAGAATCCACAGCTTTACTGCTGCTCCACAGTATCTCAAAGGTGAACAAAGCTTTCACCTTTAGGGTTTAGGGGTTCAAAGTCCTCCTATCACTGCTGCTTTTAAGCTCAGTCAGGCGCTGCTTCATGGCAAGCTTCTTATTTGTGTGTTTGGTGTTACACAAATTATGATTTACTTGATCTCTGTGTCCGGCTGCTGTAGGGAAACCTTTCAGCGTTCATCTCTGCTGTCTTTCCAGGATGCGCCTGTAGTTTGTACAGGCTGTTAATCATTCATTATGTCTACTCTTGTGTGTTGAATCAGGAAAACCAAAGAAATTAGCATATTATCTGTATAAGGAGGGGAAATCAACAGGGAAAAGAATGAGTTAGCAATAAAGCCTGCTGCTACTTGTGACATCTATATCCCCTGCATTTTTAAGTATTTAGCTTCAAGCAATTTATGGTTTTACTGGGTTGGCTATTTTTTTTTTTTTAATTTAGCTCTGGCATTGGATTGTGACTTAATTATTTATTAAATGTCCAGGGACTATGTAAGTGTTTTAGGAGACTAATAAACAATCATTTTCCCCTTCTAATTTATTTGAAATTGGTTGACACAGACCTAGGGTCTAGTAACTAAAGATAAAATGATGCTTGGTAACAGCCATAAAGCTGTTTAGAGATTGTGTCTGAGGTCATTCACATTACTGTGCTAAGGCATTCTGCCTGTCAGTTCCTGATAGCCCCAGGAAACTGCAAACCAAGGAGTCAGGCCCCCTTTAGTACATAACAGAGAGACCCATGCATACTCCTTCATTCATTACAGCCCAAAGAAAAGAGGATATTGATAGCTAGTTTATTCTGTTGCATGCCAATCTGGAGGACAAGTGGAAAAAGAGATTGAGAAAGGCAAATTATATCATCTGATAGAGTCCTCCGTGCCCCGACTGCCTCAATCTGGACATACAAGCAAGCTACAAATTTTGCCTCTAACACATTGAGCTGGGTTAGGAGAGTTTAGTCAGATGGAAAGCCACCTCTAAACACAGACAATTCCAATAGAAGGGCTTACCTTTATAATATAGGCTAGAGAGTCTTAGAGTGTGTCAGAGAGAGAATAATACTAAAGGAGGTGTTCCTCTATAAGCTGGAGAGATGGCTCAGTGGTTAAGAGCACTGACTGCTCTTCCAGAGGACCCGGGTTCAATTCCCAGCACCCACATGACAGCTCACAACTGTCTGAAGATCCAGTTGCAGGGGATCTGACACCTTCACACCAATGCACATAAAATAAGAAATTAAATAAATCTTAAAAAAGAAGGAGGCGTTACTCAATTATTCCTGAATGACTGAGGTAGAACACGGACTGTGTAAGCATGCTGGGGCAGAGAAATGCAACTGAGGCTTGATGTGTTTGGGGAACTATAATAATTTCAGTGCTTTTAGAATGTGAGCTGTCAAGGGTGACACATTACACCAACTTACGATGTATGATAGATACAGTTTATTGACTTGGGTGCCCTGTTTTCCATGGTGGCTCTCTTTGCGAACTTTAAGTTTGCCCCTTTGTAGAAAGAGAACGATTAACAGATAGTAGTTGCATTGAATAAGAGGAAATTAGTTCTAATATTTTGAAGCCAGGAGGACAATATAATTGACAACAATTGCTTATAGATGACAATATTGCTAGTATAAAGTATATTTGAGTGTTAACAATGTAGAGAAGAGATAAATGCCTGAGGTGGTAGCTATGCCACTTGCATATTGAACACATGTACTTAAATACTACACTATACCCAGTAGAGTGTTCTATTTATAGGTGTCAATTAAAAGGTTTAAAAACTATTTTAAAAAATTGCTTCCTTGAAATTCTGTGCAGTGGGCTAACCTCACAATAGCTGGTAGAGAGATTCCGAAGGCACCTTTGCTTCAGATGTAGCTTGTCTTGCTCTCCTCTCCTTGGTCCACCTCACCCTTATAGACTTTGCATCTTTTCCTATCCCTAATCTTGTAGTTTCTGGAAAGTCAGGTTCAGTTGCAGGAAAAGTTGAACATAGGAAGCAATTTCTGCTCCAGAAATGTCATCAGATCCTTTTAACTTAGGCACAGATTTTATATCTACATTGTAGTGAGAGAAATTGCTGATGTTTTGACTCTCAGCAGTGATTACAAACCCTCCATCTAGATAATATTGCTGTTGACTTCAGATGACAAATAGTTTCACCAGTTATATGGATGTTAACATCACAGCCTTTTAGATTCCAGAGCAGGCTGCCTGTGAGGACAGAGTGGCACTTCCTCCACCCCTTGAGTTTGCTTGCAGAGTTAACATCTTGCTCTCACAGGGGTTCATTTGTCAGGAAGCCTGTCAGGGGGCTTCATGTGCTCAGTGTTTCAAATTTGTACAAAGTGAGCATGTTGCTTAGTTTTCTTTGGTGCATGGAATTCAGTTGCAGAATAGCTGAGTTATTTTTATGTTCATTCTCACTTTTACATTAGGAATTATTTTTCTTTATAGTTACTGGAAACAAGAGTGTAGTAAAGAAAACTCTGAGATGGCTGTTCCATTACACAGGTGGTGGGGTGTTATTGTGGATGAGATAGAGAGAGAGAGAGAGAGAGAGAGAGAGAGAGAGAGAGAGAGAGAGAGAGAGAGAGAGAGAGAGAGAGTCCAGAGGCATCTGGAAGAGTCTAGAGTAGAGAGAAAAGGAAGCAGGCTGGACACGGCTGCGGTTATTTCTCAGTAGAGCATGCAGGAAGAGAAGGGAGAATAGCTAAGAAAGCATGTCAAAACCAGCAGGTGCAGGGG
>JAQHUG010000373.1:1395913-1409012 GCA_028555095.1 Dicrostonyx torquatus | reverse complement strand
TTTTTTTTCAAATTCCAGAAGTTCTTTTATTGTACAAAATTGTTTTGCATATGCTGGGATCTTTGCTTTTTTATATGAAGTTGAGTATTGTTCTTTCAAGGTCTGTAAATAATTTCACTGGAATTTTAATGGGCATTGCATTGAATCTGTAGATTGCTTTGGTAAGATTGCCATTTTTAGTATGTTAATTTTACCTACCCAAGAGCATGGGAGATCTTTCCACTTTCTGGCGTCTTTAATTTAAAGAGATTTAAAGTTCCTGTCATACAAATCTTCTACTTGTTTGGTTAGAGTTACTTCAAGATATTTTATACTATTTGTGGCTATTGTGAAGGGTGGTGTTTCTCTGATTTCTTTCCCAGCCCTTTTATCATCTGTGTATAGGAAGGCTACTGATTTTTTTTTTAGTAGTTAATCTTGTATCCTGCTACATTACTGAATGTGTTTATGAGTTTTAGAAGTTCCTTGGTGGAATTTTTGGGGTCACTTATGTAAACTATCATATCATCAGCAAATAGCGAGAGTTTGACTTCTTTTCTTTTAATCTCCTTTTGTTGTCTTCTTGCTCTAGCTAGGACCTCAAGATCTATAATGAATAGGTATGAAGAGAGTGGACAACCTTGTCTTGTTCCTGATTTCAGTGGGATTGCTGTGAGTTTCTCTCCATTTAGTTTGATGTTGGTTGTTGGCTTGCTGTATATTGCCATTATTGTGTTTAGGTATGTTCCTTGTATCCCTGCTCTCTCTAACACTCTTATCATGAAGGGATGTTGTATCTTGTCGAAAGCTTTTTCAGCATCTAATGGTATGATTATGTGTTTTTTTTTCAGTTTGTTTATATGATAAATTACATTGACGAATTTTCGTAGGTTGAACCATCCCTGCATTTCTGGGCTGAAGCTGACTTGATCATGGCGGATGATGGTTCTGATCTGTTCTTGGATTCGATTTGTCAGTATTTTATTTAATATTTTTGCATTAATGTTCATGAGTGAGACTTGTCTGTAATTATCTTTTTTAGTAATGTCTATATGTGGTTTGGGTATCAGGGTAATTATAGACCCATAAAAAGAGTTTGGCAATGTTCCTTCTGCTTCTATTATGTGGAATAATTTGATGAGTATTGATATTTGTTCTTCTTTGAAAATCTTGTAGAATTCTGAGCTGAAACCATGTGGTCCTAGGCTTCTTTCAGTTGGGAGACTTTTGATGACTGTTTCTATTTCATTAGCAGTTATAGGTCTGTTTAATTTGCTTATCTGGTCTTGATTTAATTTTGGTAAGTGATATTTATCCAAAAAGTTGTCCATTTCCTTTTAAGTTTTTCAATTTTATGGAGTACAGGTTTTTGAAATATGACCGGATGATCCTGTGGATATCTACTGTGTCTGTTGTTATGTCCCCCTTTTCATTTCTGATTTTGTTAATTTGGATATTCTTTCTCTGCCTTTTGGTTAGTTTGGATAAAAGTTTGTCTATTTTGTTGATTTTCTCAAAGAACCATCTCTTTTTCTCACTGATTCTTTGTATTGTTTTCTTTGTTTCTATTCTGTTGATTTCAGCTCTCAATTTAATTATTTCCTGCTGTCTAGTTCTCTTGAGTGAGTTTGCTTCTTTTTGCTCTAAAGTTTTCAAATATTTTGTTAGTTTACTAGTGTGGGATTTTTCCAGCTTCTTTTTTTTTTTTTTTTTTTTTTTTTTTTTAAGACAGGGTTTCCCTGTGGCTTTGGAGCCTGTCCTCTTGTAGACCAGGCTGGTCTCGAACTCACAGAGATCCGCCTGCCTCTGCCTCCCGTGTGCTGGGATTAAAGGCGTGCGCCACCACCGCCCGGCCTTTCCAGCTTCTTTATGTAAACATTTAGTGCCATGAACTCTTAACACTGCTTTCATTGTGTCTCAAAGATTTGAACTAATAGGAGGTAGCCCAAATTCTCAGTTGGCTGAACGCATGTCAATTACTTCAGCCACATCAGAGACAGTGGAAAATTTCCAGTTGAATTTAGAATCATTGGAAATATTAAGACATCTTTGTAAATTATTAACTTTTGGACTTCCATCCCCTCTTTGAATTCACCTTATAGTTGAGGATGACTTTGACCTCTTGATCCTCCTGCATCTACCCACCACGTGTTAAGCATGTAAGTATGTACCACCATACCCAGTTTATATACTTTCCTGTGTGCTGAACTTGAAGCTTCATACAGGCTTGGCCAGCTCTCTGCATAGCTTCTTAAGGGCAAGAAGTATAAAAATAGCAAATTACATCATCTTTAGGATTCTCAAGAATATTTTGATATCAAACTGGTTGCAAATGGTGGAAGAGAGAACTTGAATAGATGAAAAGGCAATGATTTGGAGATTCTGTGGTTTTTCTCTTCCACTTCAGGAAGCACTTGTTTAAATCAGCTCTGCTTAGTGACGATGTAGCAGCTACACAAATATCTCCCAGGAAAGGAACATCTCACCCTTCCTCCTCGATGACTAACCCTGATTGGCAAGTAGTGTGGATATGTGCTGGCCTCAATCAGAGGTGAGAAGCTTAGAAATCCCCCTCCCAAAATTTCAGTTTTGAACATTCAGTAGATATTAAATACAATTTAGTCAGTACTGATTTATTCCCATCATTGCTTTCTTTCTCTAATTAAACAGATCCCTATAGACATATAGCAGGAAAAGAAAAATTAAAAAATATAAGTCAATGCATTCATTTAAAAGTTAAATTGATCTGGGATTATATTTGTCTTATATGTGAAAGCACCCAAAAACTGTCTGTCTTTCTTTTTCAAGAAATTGTTAACAGTCAATTTGTTTTTTTTTCCTTTGTCTTTTGTTTGTAGTTTTAAATCAGCAGTATTCAGAGAAAACCATGGATTTTCCTTCCTGTGTTTATCTTTATTTTGTATATTGCAGCTTGGCTTCAGTTTAGTCATTGGGAGATCCATTGTAATTAATCTAGCATATGAAACCATGCTAAAGGCAAGACTAACAATCAATCTTTAACCTATAGGATGTACATTTATTTATTTGTTTACTTTTGGGGCTATAGTAGGAACTATACTTATTTTGCTGTTACTTTTGCTTAAGGTATGGTGATTAATATTGTGCTTAGCTCAATTATTCTGTTTTTTAAGGATCCTTGAAAATTCTGCTACAAACTGGCAATAGAAATATTGATATCAGTAATGTTTACAGCATACTTGCTGCATATGGTCACAATGCTAAGGTCAGTCCCACGAACCAGAAGGGTCTGTGTTTCCTGACTCAGTTGCACCCATATCCCTTACTATCTCCTTAGAGGTGCAACAACTGTCCCTGCACGGTAAATAAAATAAGAAGGCTAAGGCAATCTTACATTGCACTGATCATGCTTTCTAGAAGAGTAACTCAGATTGGAGGCTCCACTTCAACTTTGCAGGGCATTTCATGAGAGGAATTAAAGTAGTGCATTACAGCCTTCAATGGAGGAAATGCGAGGGGAAAGAAATATCATTAAAACAACCAGGAGAAACTCTTCCTTCCTCACGTGGCGGTCAAGGACAGTGATTTCACTCTCGCCTTGCAGCCAACACTGATATCAAAAGATTATAAGGGGTCTGTGGCAGTCAGGAGTCGCTTGTTTAATTGGAGTTGGTACCTCAAATACATTCTGGCCTGTTCCAACTCTGAATCAGGTGGGAAGAAGAGTAACCCTGGATTAGGTCAAGGTTTCTTCTGACAGAAGGCTCTAGGGTCACCAACCATACTCCCTGCGGCTGATGCTCTATTTTGCAGTTCCCTTGGCTGTTTGGTTGTCCTTACAGAGTCATTTAGCCCCATGCAAAGCTAAATTCCCTATGACACTTTGCTTTTGTAGACTTCATTCTTAAACCAAAATATGAAAACCATCTTGAGTAACCAAGCACCATCGATTCCATTCCTAACTGACCCACAATGCATTCCGTAGATACAGAATACCAGTATTTCGAGTTTGACACATTATTTTTAGGTGTAGGGAACTTGGAAGGCAGGGATCACAGACAGTCATTTAAAAACTGGTCACAAGAAACTAGATCTTTTGTTACTACATATGATTAAACTTCCGTTCACCTACAATGATTTTAACCCATTGTTTGGTGAAAGGATATTCCAAAGGCATTTTAAAATTGTTTTAAAGGAATAAAATAGCTGAGCTGGGTTTGTAGCTCATGGACAGAACACTTGCCTAGACTGTATGAGACTCTAGGTCCCTGGTTCCATAAAGAAAAACAGGGAAAAAAATGACAACAAAAACTGAGCACTTGCCACTTGACTTTTACTAATTTATTCCTACAAGTATTGAAGTTAGATCCTATTGCTCATACTAATAGCTCAGACAGTGAAGGTATAAGGAAATCATGGAACTTGTCCAAAGGATACTGTGGTACAAAGACGTCCACACATTCTTTGATATACTCTGTTGGGAAGATGTGTTCTCTGATGGATTCTGTACTAATAAAATATGGTAGAAGTGAAACCTTGCCAATTTGAGTGTTCAGACCTTTTCAGTTTGGCAATTTCTACTTCTTGTCTCTTGGGACACTCCTGCTTGAAGCCCAGAGATACTGTGTGAAAGCTTGATGACCCTGAGTGTGTCATATTGGAAAGAAGACTAATGTGGCCAAGCAGAGGGACCACAAGTAGAAAGACTGATGTTCTGAAAGCATCTGCACTCCCACATCTGAAACATCCTCTGTCCCTTCGACCTGCGTGGTTGTGTCCTCTCTGGTTTACTGTCCCCCAGCATCCCACTGGGTAAGACTCTACACAGAAGTTTGCTTGAGCTCCTTACAGCCACATAATTAGCATTCAGAATAGTATAAACCCTTAGCGATTTTCAAGTGAGCAGGTAGAAAATAGAATTTTTTTATATTAACTAAAGTAAGATGAGAAATGCCTTTTGCTTCAGGCACTTGGTATATTCTATGCAGCTCTGCTGGTTGATGCTTTATGGAGGAAAAAAAAAAAGAACATAGGAAGAAGGGTACCACAAATAGATGGGATGATATATTAACCTCATAAGACAATTCTCTGATTTTAATGTAGCCTAGAAAAAGCCGGAATAACAGAGATAAAAAAGTTTCATTACATGTTATTGAAGACAATATTTTTTTTTGGCTGTAGCTCCAACAGAGGATGTGCAGAACAAATGGTCCCACAGGAGAGACCTGATCCCCCAGGGAGGTGCAGCCAATGTGACCAGATACCTACTGGAAGAATTTCAGTAATGATTTGATGGCTTCCAAGAGTATACTTGCTGAAATAATTAAATGTTTTTGAAGTCAAGCAAACAAGAAAAATTATTTTGTTGTTTACAAAGGAAAAATAAGGTAACCATCTTTAGGAACCCTAGAGCAAAGGTTGACCTCTTTTTAGATTCTGTTGAGATTTTAAGGAAATAAATCTATATAACAGGCAGAATATATAAGTTGAAAATATCACATAAAATGAAATGATGTCATATCCCTACTCCCAACCCCAGAGTTTTTAAAAATGTGACTTAGAGGAAATAAGCTGCACAAAAGGAAGATGGTGGGGAGCTGGGGAATATCTCCAAACAGCATCCACTGGGCAAGAGTTTGCTGCTTGTTTTATGTGCAGTTAGTTCGTCCAGCTTCCAGAAGAAAGAGTTAAAAGTGTGGATGACGTAATGGTTTGAAGTGATTTAATGATCGGAAACAAGAAGAAAAAGTGATGTCACTGAGAAATTAGCTTCTAAATCAATTGAGGAGGCTGAAGCTAGTCCAGAAACACGTGTATTCTGGTAGGCATGCTACCAGAGAGGGAGGGATGCATTCTCCATCTGGCGTGGGTGGGAATTAACTTCCCTCGGGAGATTTCAGCAATGCTCTGTGGGCACTCAATTCACATTTCATGATGTGAATTTTAGAATTGTTTCTAAAAGTTGGCATATAGAGCCAACACTGTAGCTTTAGTCTAAAATAAAGTGAGGAACCGCTTCTGCTGAGCATAAATAGCTACTTCATTATTTTTGAGGGAAGGCAAGTTGAGCAGATTTGGAGAAGGGATAGCCAAAGTGCTGGGGTTATTTTTGCTTAATGAATCAGGTGAGCATTTTTCTAATTACACTGTTTTTGTCTGTTATTGTGACATCGGTCATGGAGTGCATGCAGCTCACAGAAGCGCCACACGGCTCACTCATTTTGTGGTCTGACAAATTTTGAAGCAAAACAAATGTCACTCATCCATTTGGTCAAGAAGTTGAGTATTAACTTTCCAAAAGACTGCTTTAACCATATTGATCGATATACTGCCACCAGAATATCTTTGTAAGAGAAGTACAGGCCGGGAAAATACACCTACTCTGATATATGCCCGAGGCAAACCATCAAAATAGCTTAGCAAGTTCATATGATCTCATCCCTTTATTTTATATTTAATTTCACTGGCAATGCAAATATTTTACATGAAGATGCTGGAATTGTAAGATAACTGTTATGCATATATTTCCATGAATACTCTAAGTTACTGGTGGCTTGTGGTACTTTTACTTTTAGTTGGGCAACATTGGAATATAGTTGAAGTAGCTTCAACATAACCTTATATTCTATACTGATCTATACTTGCCTGTGTCTAAAAGAAAGAAAGAAAGAAGTGTTTATAAAGAAGCTTGTTGCAACTGTATTTGTAATATAAGCTATTATAGATCAATGCATTGTGAATGTTTTTAATTCATTAAATTTCTGGCTTTGTTTATTATTGCATTAATAACAGACTAAGTGCTTCTAGATGCTAGGTTACTTAACTAGACCTAACTCGTTTGATCCTTCTATCATCTTATCCCATCAGATGAGTAAAAACAGGCACAGATATTTGAGGTGTGGCAGAGCTGGAGTGCGTACCTAGGTGTTTTGACTTCTAGTTTGTGTTTATAACAAGCATCTGTCGTGTGTGGAATTTTTCGTTTTGTCCCTGGTTCTTTCACCTGAATTGATATACTACTTTTGAAATACTGACACTTCATTTAATAAAAGGTAAAGAGATACTTTTTTTCTCTCTGGTGACGTAAACACTAACATTTACACTTTATGACTGATTTGGAAGGCTACTTGGAAGAAGTGGATTTCTTCAGGATGAATATTGAGTGGAGGAGTGAAGTGAGGAAGGGCCACAAGGGAAGATGGCTTGACCGTAGGAGCTTGTCAGAAAGGAACTGATTCAAAGTGCTGTTTTAGAGCTTTGTAAAAACAACTCTTGCTGCTTGTAATGAGTGCTATAAAGAAAACTAGATAGGCCTGTTCTGAAGAGAGGGTTGTTCAGAGAAGTTTTAAGGAGTGTAGATAGAATGACAGCTACTTCACAGATGAGAAGAAAAAAGGAATAGAATTGGATTCCTATTGGTTAAAAAATAGCTAAGTAACAAAGTGCTGGAATTAAATAGAATTATATCAGATTAAAAAGCTTCTATGTGGCATGACAACGTCCATCATAAGAAAGACACAGTCTACACGTAGAATGCTAAAAGCTGCTGACCAACCATGCAACTGATAGAGGATTAATAAGAATATATAAAGTATTAGAATACTGTGCAAACAATCTAACAAATAAATGATTGATAAATTGGACAGTTTTCAAAGATGAAGTACAAATGGTCAATAAACACATGAAAAAATATTTGGCATCTTTAACTATGAAGAAAATGCCAATCAAAATACACTTGAGATTCCATTTCATCCCAGTCAGAGTGTCTGTCATTAGAAACAAATGCTGGTAAGAATGTGGGGGACATTGCTCATGGGAACATATATTAGTGGAGACACTATGGAAGTAAATGTCTCAAAAAAATAAACTATGGTTATTATGTGACCTAGCGAAGATCAGCATACAAAGAGATACTTGCATATCCATGCCTACTGCTACACTAGTTACCATAGGCAGTGTGTGCAATTAGCCTAGATACCCACCATCAGATGAGTGATAACACACACAAGGGAGATTTACTCACCCACAAGGACTGAAATCACGGCATTTTCAGGAAAATGGAAGGAACTGGAGGTCACAGGGCTAGAGCACAAGCTAAGCTCAGGACAATTATCTTATGTTTCATTTTACATTTTAATGTAGGTCTTAAATAATGACATGAAGACAATGGGGACAATATTGATGCGATGACTGAATAAGAAGATGTCAAAGAATTTCAAGACTTTGTTTAAATAAAAATTGGGACAAACATCTAAATTAATAAAAAGGGATGTCTTTGAGAGAAATCAAAGGCTAATATACGTGGGAAATAAAACATTAGAATTGTCTAGATTAGAAGTAGAGGCATCCAGCATGGTGGCAGACAACTACAATCCTGAAGCTGAGTCAGGTGAATCCCAAGCTGAAGGCTAGCTTAGATTATATAGTATGACACTATCTACAGAAAAGAAAAGTGAAGAGTTAAGGTTAGGGTGCCCACTCATCCCATTTTACAGAGGAGGGGATGCAGTGCAGAGGTTTGCAGGTTCTGTGTTCCTCTCTTTTGTCTGATGTCTGTGTTTGTGCAAGCCTAGCTTTGGGCTGCTTGAACTTTTTCCACATAGAAACCATTTACATTGAGACATTTTATACGATTTTGTGTTTGATAGGTATATACAATAGGTATACAAATCAAACATTTACTCATAATAATCATAAAAGATTTATTTTTTTTAAATTGGTATATATACAAGCATATACATACATACATGAATGCATACACACATAGTATGCACACACACACACACACATGCACGCACGCACACACCCACCCACCATGGTTTTACCATTCAGGAGAGAAGAATGTGAATTTGCCTCTGCTGAGGTGGAGGTGCTTCATTATTTTTACATAAAGAAAATCTTGGCAGAGTATCTGACACACGACATAGAACACCTTCAGTGTTTTTCACAGTTGATTAATATGCATATTCTATCAGTTCAACATCGAGAATACCGCTCTGCATAAATATGTAATACAAAATGTCAGAGGTGTGGCTGGGGCTATTTTAGGAGTTGTTGAAATTCTGTGTTAATCCCAAACCAAAATCTACTTAATGAGTTTTTATGACACTCAAATCATCAAGTCAAATAGAAACCTCCTTTGAACATTTTAAAAATCTATTTATTTACTCGTGTGTGTGTGTGTGTGTGTGTGTGTATGTGTATGCATGTGTGTGCATATGTGCACATATGTGGCCCAGAACATGGTCTTTCTATAATGTGCAGGTGGAAGTCAAGAGGACAGAAGTCATTGTCCACTTCTACCCTACTGATTCCACATAGCAAATCTAGGTCGTTAGGTTTGGCAGCAAGTAATCTTACCCCTGAGCCATCCTGCTGGACCTAAAGCAGCAATTAAAAAAAAAATCTAATATCCTATCACAATTCATTTCAAAAGTACACTAATTTGATATTTTCATGATGAACAGTATTGGCAAGAAAATACATCATTATTTTTTACAATAAAATAACTATATTTCTGTAAGAGTAAAGCACATTGTATTGGTCTGGAGAGATGACTCAGCGATTAGGAGTGTAGACTGAAATTCTAGAGGACCTGAGTTTGGGTCTCAGCCCCGTGTCAGGTGACTCACAACCGCCTGTAGCTCCGGTTCTAGGAGTATCTGACACCTCCAGCCTCTGCAGGTACCCGCACTCATGTACACCTACCCGTCTACTCACACACATAAACATAATTAAAACTAACAAACGTAAACATTTAAACAAGAAAAAATGTCTGTGTATAGTAAAACAGCTGCAGTTCATAACAAACTATGGTCTCAGTCTGAGCTCGGTGTCTGCCGGCATTACATAATGGCGGTATGACACAGAGTGCTCACACACGTGCTAAGTGCCGGGGTTGTAGTGAAGTTGTGTGTGCAACCCACATGGACATCATTTAGGTGTTCATTAAGGTTTGATTCTAAATAATTTTTTGACATTGAAGTTTTAGAAATATTTTACAGTTGACAAATATTTCCCATTTTCAACATTCAGCTGTACGGTCCTATTTGGATTTACAACGTGTAGCTGGGCCAAATGTCTTCCCTGGAGGAGGGGATGAGAAGGCGCCACATCAACGACACAGATGTCAGGAGTCCAGTGAAAGGGATACAGCAGGGGCAAACCTTACATAGCCTCCCAGTATGCAGGCGTTCTTATCTGTTGACAACACATAGCTGACCCTCCCTCATTGACTGGGGACGATTAGGACCTCAGCCTACACTAGGCAGACACCAAGTTGGCACCTCTTGGCCTGGGAGGACTTAGCTTCCTACAACAAACCACAGTTTAAAAAATTGGGGGCTGACAGATGGCTCAATAGGTAAAGGTGCTTTCCACCAACTTCAATGATGATCCAAGTTCAATTTTTAGAACCCATTTGGTAGGAGAGAACTGACTAAGTTTTTCTCTGCCTTCCACATGTGCATACATGCACACGTGTTCACACACACATACAATTCAAATATAATTGTTTTTCAAAATGTTGTGTTACGTGAGGAGGAAGGGGCTGTGGGGGCTGCGTTCCCTGGTTACCGACTCCTCTAGTGGCTGCAGGCCTGCTTTTGGTCCCGGCTAACTTATACCCGAAATCATTACACACAAACTCCTCTTTTTTTTCTGGCAGCCAACACCAAGGAAGTCCACAATACAAAATACATAAGATAGAACAACCAATTCTTTCTTTTTAAATTTATAATCTGCAGAAATCATGGTTCTGAGTTCTGAGAAAATTTATTCTAAGACACTTTCAAGTGGGGCCTAAGAAAGGGCTGGTTAATAAAATGAACCATACTCTCAACAAATAAATATACTGCGTGGGCCACAAGCGTATTCCCTTACCCTTACTCTATGCAGATTGTTAGTAGGACAAGTTTGCATTGTCTAGCAGAAAAGCCAAAAACATAGCCCAGGCATGTGAATATCTCACGGTCTTTGTGTGCATGTGTGTGCATATTCATGTATGTATGGGTCTGTGTTCTTTGCACACATTCCCCCCAGTTTGATATTTGTACCTTGTCTTTCAGATAGAATGCTTTTCCCATTAGAATTGGGAATTTGCATATGTTTGAGTAGGAGGCCCTTTCAACTCTACAGGGGTATGAGCTGAGCAAGTTCTGAGAAGTAAGCCAAAATTTTCCCTGAAAATAAATTTCAGTTTATTCCAGCACTTGAACAGATGGGTGATGGAGCCCCCTAGGCATGGCCAGAAGAATTTGAGTTTTGGAGTAGTTTCAATGTGGGTGAGAATAAATGCCCACCAGAGTCATAAAATAAATCTCAGGAAGGAATCTGTAGAATGTCTGAAATTTGGGCACAGTAACTTCCTGTGGGTGCTCCAGGATCAAATGAAGCCCCACTGTTGCTGGCATCATTTTAACTCTCAAGTATGGATTCACAGTGGATCTGTTTTCATAGGGTTCTTATTACCACTGTTGTTGTTAAGATGTGGACTTCTAATGACATCTGGCAATATTCACAATTTCAGAAATTTACCAAAAATGTTAACATGAAATTTTTTTTTAAAAAGTAAACAATGATATTGTGATTTTTAAGTCCAAGTCCCGCACTTATTTTTTTCAGAAGCAACAAAGGTAATGAAAAGTCTTTGAAAGCACCCCAAATGTTTTAACTTGATTCTGGAGTAGACCATGTAGAACTCATGTTGGTGTGTATCTCTTGAATTTTAAATTTTGATCATTTTAGTATTATAAAGATCCATTGCTTTGTCAAGGCCTTAAATAATCTATTTCTCTCTCAAGTCCCTAAGCTTTTATTGATCTTGCAACTATATGTTATTTATTCCTCTAGGTAGTAAATAAATGTGAAACCTCTGATATACACACAACCAAGTATACTGGTCTAGAAAATAAACTAAATGGCACCATAACCCTCATCTGGCATTTACTTTTAGAGGCAAATGCCAAGGACAATCTAAGAAGATGGACTATTTTTCACAATAGCAGTTAGTAAAACTGATCTTCAGAACATATGTGGAATACTCACCCAAGAGCCCAAGACATGGACGAGAATTTACCTCAATAGACTATCGACTGATCTGTTAGTCGGCAGAGGTATGACTCTTCAAAAGGAGCGGCCAACAGGCCCTGCTAATCCGTTTAAATATGTCCAAAAATATTGAACTCATAGCTGAAAAAAATTCCTTAAATGACTCTGATAGAAAGAAATCTTCATTTGAGAGTTTTATATCGACTGACTTTTAGAAAGTCATGGCCCACAGAGCCTGGGGAAGTGGCTTCCTGACATGGTCGTCGGCATGGCGGAGGTCCTCAGAGGTCAGAGCTCTTGACCTTGCTTTGCACAGCTAGGCTAAGTGACGAAACAAGGATAAACCCGAAGCTGACTTTTCCTGACCTCTTTCAGCTTCTAGTAACTTGTTTCACGTTAAATCCCTTTGCTGCAGCGGTGGATAAGAGTCACAGCCTTCTGTGAGGGTTTATTTGTGCAAGCCGCTTTGAGGCACAGTGGTTTAAAGTCACAGAGGCTGATCCTGACTGCAAACACCACAGCTCAGTTTTCTGATCCCAGTTAAGATCACTGTAACTGCCAACGCTCTAAGATGTGAGGCGATGGCTAGAATTAGATTCCTTCCACTGAAGGTCTTCAGGACCCCTCCAACCTTAGGTAGAATTGATTAATCTTTCCTTGCATATTGACTACCGTCTTTAGTGTATTTCTTTACATTTGCTATTTCACAGTAAGACATTTATTTGTTTACATACTCATCTCTCATTCAAAAGACTAAATTTTATAGTGAAATGAACCTTATATGATGTTGCTTTCCTAATACCTTGTTGTAATTGGGGGAGAGGTGTGGGTTATGTTCCCAGTGCCTGGCTCCCAGCCCCCAGCAGCTGGCCCGCTCAGCCACTGGTTGCTTGTTTATGCCCGAAATAACCACATGAGAACTGTATTCATTTAAATTCTGCCTAGCCCATTATCTCCTAGCTCTCACATCTAAACTAACCCATTATAAATGTCTGTATGTCACCACGAGGTGGGTGACTTACCGGAAAGGTCTAACCTGCTTCCATCTGCGACAGGATCCTCATGGCGACTGGCCACTTCCTTCTCTCTTCCC
>JAQHUG010000373.1:1353643-1365136 GCA_028555095.1 Dicrostonyx torquatus | reverse complement strand
ATTGATCTACCTTTTTGTTGTTATGCCAATACCAGGCTGTTTTCATTACTAGAGAGCTATAGTAGAGCTTGGTCTCAGGGATTGTGATGCACTTATTATACAGGATTGTTTTTGGCTATCCTGGTTTTTTTCCCCATATGATGTTGAATATTGATCTTTCAAGGTCTGTGAAGAATTTTTCTGGAATTTTGATGAGCATTGCATTGAATCTGTAGATTGCTTTTGGTAAGATTGCCATTTTTTATTATGTTAATGCTACCTACCCAAGAGCATGGGAGATCTTTCCATTTTTTTGGAGTCTTCTTCAATTTCTTTCTTTAGAGATTTGGAGTTTTTGTCTTACAGTTCTTTCACTCTTTTGGTTAGAGTTACTCCAAGCTATTTTATTTTATTCATGGCTATTGTGAAGGGTGATTTTTTTTATTTCTTTCTTATTCCATTTATCATCTGTATAAAGCAGGGCTACTGATTTTTTTGAGTTAATCTTGTATCCTGCTAAATTATTGAACATGTTTATGAGTTTTAGATGTTCCTTGGTAAAATTTTTGGGGTCACTTATGTAAACTATCATATCATCAGCAAATAGCGAGAATTTGACTTCTAGATTTGCCTAGATTTTCCCAGGGAGATAGACGATTTTCCATTTGTTCATTTGTAATCAGCTAATAATCATTTCTTACAGTCAATTGAAAAAGAGCATCACTGATATTAATAGTTTAAGTATGAAATGTCCTCACAGACATTTTACTGCGAGAGATCAATGTCTGCACAATCAATCTTTAGCTGGTGGTCACTGTTTTTGGAGGTTATGGAAGCTTTAGGGGTATAGATCCTACCTGGCAGAAATAGGCATCCAGATTACAGTCTTTGAAGGTTGGATTTGATTTTCTGCTTCAAGTTCACTATCTCTGCTTTCTTGTCAGTTGCAGTGTGAGAATCCACAGCCACATATTCCCACTACAATGAATCTCACTTCACCATGCAACTTCTGAAACTCTGAGCCAAAACAAACCTTTTCTTCCATAAATTGTTTCTGCCTACCATTTGGTTACAACAATACAAAAGTAACTAACATAACAATCAGATGCAAAAGGGTATAATGTAAAAACATTTTTTACATTAATTTTCACTTTCAAGAGAAATTAGAAAAAGTCACAATTTCTAATATATGGTCTAGGTGCATAGATTAAAACAACACTTAACGGGTAATTATATAATATCATTATAACAACACAGGGGAATGCTTTTGTTATTTCATTAAGCAATGAAAAGCAGATGTTACTTTTCTCATTGCTCTGACAAAATATCTGCCAAGAAGCAATGTAAGAATGAAAGTGTTTATTTTGGCTTACAATTTGAACAGATACACTCCATCATGGCAGTGATGGAGGCTAGCTAGACACATTTTATCTGCTGTCAGGAAACAAACTGTGAAAAAAGTTCAATTGTAAGTGTATCTTTTCAGTTTTGCTTTGTCTTCCTTCTCAGTACTTATCTCAACGGTTTTGGGCTTCTGTGGTACTTTTGAGAGTGCAAACACATCTTAGCAACACAACACTGGAGCAAGAAGGAAGAATGAACTCAGCTCTGATTCCTTTATGGAGATTAATCTTAGTTCACTACTCACTACATGACTTTATTTTAGGCAAGAAAGCTAACTGGTTGACCAAGTCTTCTGTTTTTAAGATAGTATTGTGATGTTTTCCACACTGTAGAACCAAATTTAACCATAAACATATTGTGATGTTTCCAGTAACATTGTGACTAGAAGAAAATGATAGAGGCATAATATTTTCTTTAAATTATAGAGCTGCTGCTTCCGATGTTTACTGTTAAATTTGCTGTTTTGCTGTGTCTTGAAAATATTCATCTCTCAGCATGAGTTTTTTTTTTGTCTTAGTGCTGAAAGAGTATGTTTTTCTTTTGTGAATTTCATACGGTGTATTAAAATTTTATTAGTTCTTTTAGTGTTTATAACAATGTGTTTTGATTATATTTGTTCTAAACTTTGTACCTAAACAACCACCCTTGAAGACCAGTTTGTGCTTCTCAAGTATTCGTGATATGTGTTCCTCCACTGGAACATGGTTGACTTACTGGGTTCTATACTCTTAAAAAAAAATTGTCTCCCTCTCCCAGCTGAAATAATTGCCAATAGCTCCAAGGCTAGGGGTGGAATTGTGTTCCCAACTCTCCTCTCCAGGCTGGTATTTTGTTTGCTTTGGGCTTGCATGTTGTTGCAACCACTGTGAATTCATATGTGTAACTGTCTTTGTGTGTCCAGAAGGCATTATTTTCTTATAGTTATCTATCACCTCTGTGTTCTACATCATTCCTGTCCCTTCTTCTGCAATGATCTCTGAGCCCCGAGAAGAGATACAGTATATATGTCCCCTTTAGGGCTGAACATTCTTTTGTTTCTTATTCTATATGCTTTAGCCAGTTGTGGGCCTCTGTTTTAATCACCATCTACTGCAAACAGAAGGTTCCATATGAGGGTTGAGATTCAACTGATCTGTAGGTGTAATGGTAAGTCATTAGAGTGGTTTAATACTATGCCCATTTAGCAGTGTAGTCATAGTGGATTCCCCTCTAGAGTCTCTGACCTGTCTAACCACAGTGTCCTGGCTCTGCAACAGTGTCAGGCATGGGTTTCATTTTGTGAAGCAAGACTTAAATATACCCTGAAAGTGGTCGGTAACTCTCATAATGCTCATGCTACCATTGCATCAGTGGGCTTGTTTTGCCAACTTAGACATTATAGTAAATGACAATATTCACAGATGGGTATGACTGATGGTTCCTTTCTATTCCAGTCCTGTGACAGCAACATCCAGCCTGAAAGCTATCCAACAGGGATGAAACTCTCAGGTCAGGACCAGCTTGATTTCAGCATGTTTTATGACTTAAGTATGTGAGTCTTCAGTAACAATGTCTTGTCATTAAGTTCTAGAGCGTAACCAAGCAAGTATATACATATTTTTGTTGTGAGTAGATGTTCAATTTTATTAAATGCTTTTTGTAGCATTTTAAACATTAAATTTTCACTTTTGATCTGTTAACATGCATTATATCAACAATGTAGAATCTTTTAATGTGAATCTGCTCTTCTTTTCCTTGGATTAAACTCAAGATGAGTAAACAAGCAATCAGTGAAGCAGGACTTTTATCACCAACACTTTAGAAGACTTCAGTATGGTAAGTATATTTGGTATGTGGTTAAAAATATCAAATTACAATATTTTTTTACCTGTTGGTATGTTTTATACTTACGAGTAAAAAAGAAAACAAATATAAAATATGCATACTATATACTGCTGTGTTTTATTTACAAATATTCCACTTAAGGGATTTGTTTCATTTTTACATTTACATTGAAAGGTGGGTTTGGTCTACTTGTGTGGGAAGTCCTTCTGTATATGTGCTGATTTTATTGGTTAATGAAAAGAACTGCTTTCAGCCAATGGTTAACAGAGTAAAGCTGGGGGGAAATCCAAACAGAGCTGTAGAGAGAGAGCAGGCAGAGTCAGGGAGAAGCCACATAGCTACCACAAAAGTCAGATGCCTTTGCGGGAGCCTGCCAAAACTTTGCCGGTAGGCCATGACCTCGTGGTGATGCACAGATTAATGGAGATGTGTTACTTTAGGATATAAGAGCTAGCTAAAAATATGCTTAAGCTATTGGCCAAACAGTATTGCAAATAATATAGTTTTTTTGTGATTATTTTGGGTCTGAGCATTTGGGAGTGAACAGCCTCTGACTAAAACCTACCTTTATGCATTTTTTTGATTGGCTCATTCTTCTTTTAATTTTTTTTTTTTTGCTGAACTCTGTTTTCTCATCTCATTGAATGACTTAAGAGTCATTTCCCCCTTTCTTTTTTGTGATTATTTTCCTCCACATAAACGTTTTATTCACACAGTCCCATTTGTAAAATTATGTTGACTCATGTTTTCCTCAGAGATGAAATTGAACTTCATATGAATTTGGAAGTAAGATACAAATTCTTAAGGGGTCATAACTTTCTCATTTTCTATTTTTGTATGTGTATTTTTGCTACTTTCATATTTTGGGAGATTAAAAATAATTTGATGTTTATTAACATAAAGCTTTTCCTGAAGCTTTTAACAACTTTTAATTTTTATTTCACCTGAACTTATTTTCACTGATAGTAGTGTTTATTTATTGTGCTTTTATCATTTTATATTGAATGGTATGCCAAAGATTTATCTCTTTTTCTTAATCTTTTCAAATGACTTAAAAAATTTTGTTCCTTCTTAAATTTTTTATTATGCCTAATTCAAAGTATATTTCAATTTATATTATAAACATTTTATTCCTTTTAATCTATATAGAATACTTGGTTACCTTTTTTATTAGTCAAATTTGATGCTATAATTTCATTAATTTTTGAGGTGATAATTTTATAACGTTTTAAATACCCTTAAGGTTATTGTGTTGTGGGCGGGAGAGATGCTTTAGCGGTTAAGAGCACTGGCTGCTCTTCCAGAGAACTGGTGTTGACTTCCCAGCACCCATAGGGGTCTCACAACAGTCTGTATCTCTAGTTCCAAGGGAAGCTATGCTTCTTCTGGCTTCTGTGGACACCAAGCAAGCACATGGTACACACACATCCATGTTGGCAAGACACTCACACACACATAATTAAATCTTTTAAAAAATGTTCCTGTGTTATATAAAGTTCTTGCCAGTGCTGTTGTTTTGTTGGTAAGCTTTGTCCTAATTCCTTGCTTGAGGCTTTTCTTCTCTCGTGGTACCTCTGCACTGTTCACTTGACTGTGCAAGTTTAATGCACCCTGGATTAGGAAACTCTTTCTTCTGGGGAGTATCAGTTCTTCTGTTAAAGCTCCAAGGTGATCTCATTGGCTATTTATGTTAATGTCTCAGCCAGGGTATCGTTACCTATATGGATGAATGTGTCCCAATATTTACATAAGTTGTAGATAGTTTTGCCCTGGACAGAAATAATTTTTCTTATGTTCCTGGAAGAAGGTTGATAAGAGAGTTTGTAGACTCCCGTTTGAGTGGTTTCACATATTCCAGGGCTGTGTGGGCAGGGTGTCTTTTTCTAGCTTCCTACTTCCCCAAGTACATGTGTTTTCCTCAGGACTTGGAGATTGTTTTAGAGTCTTAATTTTCATAGGTTTTCAGGGCCAAAGACAAAAGTGCATCATTCTGTCTTTTATTTCCTGTACTCTCCACCACACACCTGAAATTGCTGCTCACTCTTTTAAGTTTGTTTATATATAAAGTGTGCTTAGTTATATAATAACCAAAATATCTATGTAATTTAGATGAGATTGTGCTGCGGTCCTCAGGAGTCATGCAGTAAGATTTCACCTGGTAAGGCGGAAGGCTGACCCACCTGAATGAATGAGTTCTGATGGAGGCAAACCCAGTTCGCAAGGCTCTGGGCCCGCCACCACTGATTTTGCATATCCACTGATTCTCACAGAGGATCTCTGGTGAAGACATAAGCACTCTCCCTTCGTGCAAGATTCAGCAGAGTATGGATAAGTGGGCATAACTCTTTCCCATGTGCTGGTATATTGGGTCATTCCCCCCACTCTGTGGGACCTCCAGTGGGAAATTTAGCCACACAGTAATTAACCTTCGGTTCCCACAGTATATACTCTGCTTCCCTGAGATACATTAGAAGCAGACTCCCTGCATTCCATTTGACAGGACATTCAGTCAGGAAAGGAATCTTTCATATTGATCTATATGATCAATTTGGGACCTTCAAAGATTAAAGGGATGTCCAAGCTCAGAGAATTGCCTTTGTTTTGCGTGCGTATATAAACTGGAAACTACAGACTAGGAAAACAGCAGGAGAAAAATAAAGAAACTGATGCAGAAAAGTAAGTAGTGGAGAGTTCATTTCACCTTCAGATTTAAGTCCTGTGCTTCCTGTGAGTCTTCTTCTGGACCCTGAAGGGATCAATGAGGCTGGCACTCAAAGGTCCCTGATAAGATTGTGAACGTCTATACTAGTATTGGGTATCGGGGACACTACCGGAGAAGGAAGATGGAGAAGGAGAAGAGAAAGGATGCTGTAGGAATACAGGTGGCTCAGACAAGATCAAAGTCAGCGATGTCTTTGACCCCTCTGGCTGCTACAATCCTCCCTCCATCTCTTCAGCAGAACTCCCCAAGCTCGGCCTGTTCCGCTGTGGGTCTCTGCATCTGTTTCTATCACTTGTTGGAATGAAGGCTCTCCTTTGACAATTGGGTAGTCAGCAATCTGATCACATGAGATGGCCAGTTCAGAAAATGCACAGAAACAACTAAACTGGTTCAGAGGAACTCACAGAGTCTAAACCAACAACCAGGGAGCCTGCATAGGACCAAACTACGTGTTAGAGTTGTGTAGCTTGGTCTATTTGTGAGACTCCTAACAAAGGAAGCAGGATTTTCCCTAATGCTTTGGTTGGCTGTGGGGAACTTATTCCTCATACTGGACTGGCCCAGCCCAGCCTATATTCAAGGGGAGGAGCTTAGTCTTCCTGAAGCTTGATAGGTCATGCTTTGTTGATACCCAGAAAGGCCTGCTCCTTTCTGAACACAGAGGATAAACTGATTGAGGGGCTGTATGGAGGTGAGGTGAGGACAGAGAATGGGAGGACAGGAGGAAGAAAAAAGTGTGGTTGGGATATAAAATAAACGATAAATTAATTTAAAAACAGACCAAAGTCAGATTTCTGGAGTGATTTTCCACACATCCCTCCTCCACCTCTTTGACTTGTTTCTTTCCCGGACTGGCATACTAGAAATGAGCTCGGCCTAGTGCACGGCCCAGTGGTGTGATAGAACTTGAAGATTCACTGATCTAGCTGTGGAGGCTTTCAAGTCCTGTACTATACGGACCACCACGTTCCCTGGTGGTACAGCTCCCAGCAGCAAAGGCCGTCATGGTACTGCTGCTTCATAGGAACTTAGATCAAATGGGAATGACCTTTTATAACTTCTAAAGTACATTAGGAAATAATCAAAATCTAGTAGACCTCTCCAGAGACAACACTCAATAATGTAACCTATACTCACTGGAGTCTATAGTGTTCCATTTGGAAAGGGAGGGATGGTTAGGCCTCAGCTGCGCTCAGCCTTGTAAAGGATGTAACTGCACACATCCAATACCTCGTGGGAAGTTTGTTATAAAGTGGTATGAACGGGGTTGGGGAGCTGCTCAGTGGGTTAAATGTTTGATATTTCAGTGTGGGAACAGGAGCTCAGAGTCTCAGAAGTTCGTGTAGAAGCTGGGCAGATGTCATGGCACCTTGTAATCCCAGCATTCCAGAGGAAAATACAGGGGATCCCAGGTGCAAGCTGGCTCAGCATACTAGCTAGACTCATCAATATCTAGGCTCTGTCAATGACTCTGCCTCAGGAAATAAAGTGGAGAGTGATTGAGGAAATCACCTGACCTCACCTTTAGGCCTCTATGTGCACACATGTGCACACACATGCAGGTGTTCCTCCCCATGTGAAAGTACACATATGCTAACAATTATATACGTGTATTCACACACCATACCTGCACAAGAAGGTTAGAGAGCAATGCAGGGTGATAACTGACACCTTTGGATTCCACATACTCATGCTTTGTATGTGCTGGCACTCACACGTGCACACATATGTACACATGGATACACATACACAGATGTGAACAGATGCACAGATGTAATTGGGGCAAAGACCATGAAGTAAAAAATGTGTTTATTCAAAAATGGAGGAGCAAAGACCTAGGGCCCTTCTGGAGAAAATATTTGTGCTTTGCAGGAACACACGCCACAGGTGACCTGTGGAAAAGATGAAGGGGAAAGGAACTGAATAGAAAAGCTAAGCTTTTTCTCCAAGAGGTGTTTGGGCCCCGAGTGGCAATCTACTGGTACTGGAACATGTATATACAAGGAGCTGGTGAGTCTGGATCCAATCAGTGAAAGACCCTGAACAGAAAATAGTTGCCTCTATTGGTCTCAGAGGAGTTTACACCTTCAAATGAGAAGAAAATCAAAATTTTCATCAACATAGTAGATATCTAGATTTTCATTCAATTTTGTTTCTGTTAAAGTCCACCTACGTATAATGCTCCTTTAATGTTTAACTTAGCAAAATGTGAGCTGACCTGGTTGTAACTGAGTTGACTCTAATGTGATAAATTGGGAAAAATTAAGAGGGCTTGAAATTCCATTGATCACTCAATAATATTATTTTACTTCTTAGATTATAAATGTAATGCTATCAGCCTTATCCCTGAATGAGACAGGCAGAGCTACATAAGGCTGCTCAGGTGTTCATATGACAGTTCACATCATAATGCTATCTAAGCTACTTGCGAATCTCTGAAAGAGATACCAGTAAGACGTGCAAATTAATGTGCTTATCATTTTACTCAAAAATTATAATTTTGTTCCTTGCCTTTAAAAACTTATCACTGCAAAGTTATGCAAAGGAGCATGCTGAGGGAGCTCTCGCCGAAACAGGGAAGTTTATTGGAGTACTTTCTAGACTGCCATGATTCAAGCAGAAAAATCCTGGGGAACAGACCCAAAGTCTCTTAATGTTGTGACGATACTCATGCTAGACTCCCAAATCCACAAGATAATATTTGTTTTCCCGGTCTTACTTTTAATTAAAAGCAGCATGCATAGGGCTTCTTATTGGTACACTAGTTAGTTTTATGTAAGCTTAATTTTTTTTTTAATTTGGCAGACAATCATCTATGTACTTATTTAGGTAATTTTGCTCCTTTTTTTTTTTTTTCGTGTTGTCACTACTGAAATACAGTGGGTTCAAACCTGGTGGGTTTGAACAGTGCCTTGCTGGTTTCTCTCTGGGAATGTTCTGGTCTGGATAACTCCTTCCTATCAGATGGATCACTGACAGTAGGCGCTAATGGACTGCACATGAGTGTGCCAGTCTGCTCCTGGGTAGTGCTTTTACAGATGCAAATTAAAGAGGGTTCGCTCCATGCTACCCACTGCAACTCTGTCCTTTTAAAAGGCAAAACTGCAGAAATGTATGGGCATCTTATGAGTGCTATCTGATGCTTTTCTTATTTATTTATTTATTTTTTGCTTTCAAAACTTAGAAACCTTGATATTTGAAATCAATAAAAATTCTGAAAAAATATATATTTTTTTCCATTTCTGGAAATCTTCTAGGTTCAAATCCATTTTACTACAACAAATGGAAGAACTTTGTAGTTTGCTAAATTTGCTAGAGTATCATGGAAGACTCACATAGTAAATGGAATTTGAAGAATTAAAATATAATTCTGATTTAAAAAAAAACCTGAAAAGTATATTGTGTGGTAGTGCTGACTCTAAAACACCCTTGTTGTCTTGGAAGTTATTTATTGCACAGGCCTTTAGATTTTAGCTGTATGTATAACGTGGAGGTAGCAAAACAGCAGCCAGAATTCTAGGAGGAGACGCGAGAGCCAATAAACATGGGAGACAAGATACCTAACAATTTTATACGGGAAAGAAAACACACTTAGCTGTTGACTTCAGCACAGAGAGGAGCCACCCAATCTAACCTGCTTTCTTTCACCCCACTTATGCTTATTATGAAAGTGGAGAAGACCTAGTAAGTCTCTTAACAAAGCATCGTTTTCCAAGCAGTTCTTAGAAGATATGGGTATCGGTAGAGGAAGAATGATGAGTCTCTTCAAGGGCAAAGAATGTAGTAAGACGGCAAGGACATTCAGATGTCAGCGCTGGGTGACTCTGAGCTATTCACAGACGATGTTCGTCTTTCCAGATACCCAAGTTTATTGTGCTGTCAGGATGGAATTAGCCTTCTCAGGGCCGGGGCCAGAACATCACCTGAGCAAGTACTGGAGGGGCAACAGCTTGCCCAGGTGCAGTGGGCTTGGTGCCTGCTTTTGCGAATCTCAGGGCTCCCATAAGCAGCAGTGAGAAGGCCCTTACAGTAATGGCTCCGGGGTTATAGCCAATCCTTCTTCTGCAAGGCTGGCTGTATGCAAATTAGCTCTACCTGATGGGCCTTTGATGGCCCATGTGGCAGAGATTTGGCTTGGCATTTTCTTCCTACTCAGCCACAGCTTTCATAGACGTGGAAAGTCAGAAGCCCTCACAGGTTATAAGATGCTGGTACTGGAGCTGTTCCATCCCAGCACATTACCCCTTGTCAGGCACCATGAACAACCAGACATGTGGCCTGAACCTTAAGGATGGGAAGAGGCAGTTTGACAGAGCCAGGGCAGGAAAGTAGTGGGGATATACTCCAGCAAACAATAAAGAATTGAGGAATATTAAGATATCTTATCAATTACAAGAAACTCAGAATTGACACCGGGAAGGTGAAAGGAAAAGTTCAAGGTCATTCAGGGTGTTGTATGGGGAGTGTCCATTGGGGACTTCATTTTGAAAGCAACACAGACGTGGAAGCATTTTAAAAAAGTGTTGAAGTTTGCTTTATTTATTTATTTTTTAGAAAGACTGACATGAAATAAAGATGGGAATTAGAGAAAAAAAAGCTGTTATTACACTCTGCAAGTGAGAAATTGGGATCAGACAGTGGTGAGGGACAGAAAAGCAGAACTGATCACAGCAGATATGTGGATAGAAAGGTGGACAGAACTTGATGAGGAAGTACAAAGGAGTGGCCTGAAAGAACAGGAGGTCCTGGCGCAATGCAAGGCTTCTGGTAGGGTGAGTAGGTACATTTTTTGGAAAAGGGAGATCAGGAATAATTGTGAGTCCACATAAGATGATGTGCTGAGTTTTGGAGTTGTCAATCCTGTAGGAATGGAAATACCCAGAGAGCTGTTGTCTAGAGTTTTAGGTTTAGGTAGGTATAGATGAATTTAGCTGAGGATAATACAGAATGGGAACCTAGGGAATTGGATGGACAGACACCAGATACCAGTGGTTCAGAGACATTTTAGTAAATTTCTCTAAACATTGTCCTATGTGAATTGTTCTTGTTTAAACTGTATTACAGCCTGTCTGAAGGAACACTGAGATCAACTCTTTGAGTCTAAAGTGAAGTCTGTTTTTGGCTGCATGACTGAAAAAGACAGTTTCTTTCACTTTCAACATCTGATTCTGACAGGGAAGAGATTATTTGTCTCAAAGTTAAACCTCTATAATTGTAGGGCTTCTCATGAGGCCAGAGACACTGGAGACAGTGAAACAGGGAAGAGTATACATTTTCCTTTCCTAATGTTATTTCTAGAGTAGGTTTTTCAGAGTTCTTATGATAAATGATAGTCCATAGCAGGAGGGATGTCAGGAATAATCTCAAGCATGGACAGGGACAAGGCAGATACAAAGAAATCCTTTAGGTAAACTATACACCTGCTTACAAATTACATTGCCTTTGTTAGCCTCTTCCTCTCATTTCTCCATTTTAACATATATTTTTCAAGGTCAACCTGACTGACAAAGTGAGTTTAAGGCCAACCAGGGATGCACAGTAAGACCTTGTCCAAAAAAAAAAAA